>JAODVP010062046.1:0-33546 GCA_025400035.1 Tetradonia laticeps
CTTAAAACGTACGAAAACATAGGCTAAAACAGAAGGGAGAAAAAAAACAATCTGGGCTCGCGTTCACGTAGCTGTAGTAAAAAAACACGTCACGGCTACGGCCACGGGTTATCCGGAGTTCCGAGTGTACGGGCATCGGCAGATCGAGGTTTCAGTGTACTACTATAATTAATGACATTGCAATTCAATACAGAGATGCAATATAGTGTAACGCGGGACAGTCGCGAGTATGCCAGTTTGGGTCAGAAAATAGGGAAGGAAAGTGGAAATGAAATTAACCTAAAACTATTAACAATATACAATATACTCTCGATAATGCAGGGCACTGAGGATTTATTAGGTATGTTCCAAGTAGCGATTCTAGAACTGTAATTCAGCTCCGCGCATGCGCAGTTATGAAAAATTAGTTCTTGCAAACTGCGCATGCGCGGAACTAAATTACTGTCCTGGAATCTTTGCTTGGAACATACCAATAATGAATTATGGTTGTTTATGTGATGTCGACGCTCAGAATTTTTCACATTCAGCACGAGAAAAATAAATAATAATAGATAATTTTATAACTATTTATAACCGGGTTCGATACGCAAAGATGTAAGAACACTTAATTAATCATATGTTGTAGTCATATATTTAAAAGCAACTTTTATAAACGTGAATTAGCATAATTGTTATAGACTGGAACTCGTATGATATCAATCAGAATAGCTGTTTCAATAATCTCGGGCCGAGGCAGTGAAAATTAAGATAAACAATGTTAATATAAACATATAAACCGTTGTAGCAAAGCACGCACTATTGAAATCGCCGGAATTACCCAAATACCATGATTAAATATCCAATACAAATACCACTCCGCTATAAATTACCGAATTACAAGCAGTGATGCCGATTGATTTGCCAGTGCTTAAACTTAATTCTGGAAGAGCGTCCTTGTAAAGTCCAGATAGTCCAAAGCACCAGCTATCGGACGTTCTGTCTTCGGCTCGCAGTACGGTTTCATCCGAGACACACAATAGTCTGCCATATCTTTGTTGAGATTCTAAACATAACCATAAATTATTATAAATCATTTCCTAAATATGCACTAATTCAATAATGTAGAATAGATACTCACGGCATACAACTCTTCCTTTGTAACATACGGTCGATCGCCGGCTGTTATGGCGCGGAACGCTTTCTCAATTTCCTCGGAGCTCTGCACATTCTCAGTTTCCTTGCTGATCATGAAGGCCATGTACTCTTGTAGCGACACGTAACCATCACGGTTCGGATCCACTACATCCAATATGGCATCAAACTCTGGATCCGGCTGACCTTCTTCGACCATTGGTAGATCGTAGCCTAAAGCCCGTAGGCAAGACTTGAATTCATTATGGTTCAACTTTCCTGACTTCTCTTTATCGAAGTGTTTGAACATCATAGAGAATTCTTTAAGTGCGTCCTCCGAAACACCTGGAATGCAATTTAGTAATCAATATATTATATTTTAAAGAACATTTAGTTTTATTACGATGTCAGTTGTTTTATTAGTAATAGAAAATTCACTTTACCAGATTGATTGCGAGCTTGAATTTGTTGCTCAAGATTATGCTGCATGCGCATTCCGAGTTGGTCTAGCTGATCCCACTGCTGAGCAAGACCAACAGTGGAATGTTCTGTGTAGCGGTTGTCCAGAATAAGATGTTCCTCGAGAATAGCCCCCAAATCTTCGATTTTCTTCAAGTCGGACCTGCGCGCACGGACTTCAGCTGCCTTACGTTTAGTTGCCTCCAATTGTTGCTCCAGCGATCCCGATCCTTCCATCATGGAAGTTCTAAATTACAAAATATTTAATTAACAGTGAAACAAACCTAAATCAAAGTAAAAACAAGAACAAACACCAATAACATTCAGTGTAAAAATGTTAATTTCGTTCAATTCAAGTTAATAATCACGGCAACAGTTAATTTTGTGTTAAAGTATTATTTAGTACCACACTAATTGGGTATTTACCCATCCCAGCCTAGAATTCGATAACTGAAATAATATCCAATATAAAATTTCTGATTGAAATGGAATATTCAAGAATAATAGAAATAAATGGTGTCCTTACCGAGTCTCAGTCAACCACTGATGGAAAGCATTTGCATGCTTGGCAAACTCCTTCCGCAGCTTATCATTCTCCTCTTGCCGCTGTGCCTCCTTGCTCAGTTCCACATCACGCTCTTGAATAATCTTCTGCAAGTTATGCCACGTCTCCTTCAAAGCTTCCATATTGAACCAGGTGTACGGATTAGTTCCCACATTGTAGCTCTTAATCTGCTGATCCAGCTGAGCCAAGGCCTGAAAATCGGCTTCGGCCGACGACAACGATGCCTGGAATTGCGCGTGCGCTTCTCGCAGGGCTCGAATCTCTTCAATCGAATTGCACCGCACAGGATCTGTCAAATCTTCCTCTGCGTTCTCGAACCACGAGTTAAACGCAGATGCGCGTTTGGCAAAGGTCAAGAACAGATCTTCAATCTGCCTGAATTGCTCTTGCATATGAAGTAAACGTTGTTTGCGAGCATCTGAATTGGCGAGTAGTTTTTGCCAACGGTTGATGACATCACCGTGACGCTCGTTAATGCTGTTGCTCTGATCATGATTTGCTTGAATGAGCTGATCGCGCAGGGTTGTAATGTTTTGGATGCCTTCATGTTCAAATGCTGAGAGACCTGAAATTATAAAATCCGGTTTGATCAAGATGCTTTATGACGTTTCTTCTAATATTTTACTAACGTAATTTGCCTTGCTGCCGGTAGGAACAGGGAGTTGAAAACTATTACTCTTATATCAGTGGTCGCCAAAGTTATTTCGCAACGACAACTTATGAACATTGGGAAAAGCAGTTTGAAATATTATAGGGGAGACCACGGCTTAATGGGCTAGTTAAAGCGATGAATTACACAATTGGGCTCTCCTTGCGAATTAGTCCGTTTTTAGGTACGCAATAAAGCGCAACTTCAATTAACAAGTCTACATTTTGATGTATTTTGCAATAATACCACATTTGTCAGTTTTTCCCTGTTACCCAGAGGGGTACATAGTTCTATTAAATGAGCTATCTATACGAAAATTTACGCTAAGTGTTCATGGCGAATTGTCTATTGTCGCTGACGGAGACAGACAAAAAAAAAGGAATATTGTTACCAAATAATGATATTGAAAGACATACCAGCATCAAAAGTCTCTTGCTTAGTAAGCAATGTTTGCACAGATGAAAGATCCCTGCCAAAGTCTTCGCTCTTAATATGAGTCTCCTTATCCGCAATCCAGCTCTCGACCACATCCGCCTTCCACATGAACTGCAAATACGCCGAATTATCCATCAGCTTCATCTTCCTCTTAGCTGCCAACGCAGCCAAATTATCCAACTTATTCTGTAGCTGTTGGCAACGCTGTTTAATAGCTTCACTGTGATGATTCTCCTCTGCAACCAACTTCTTCCCATCCTCTCCAATATCATTACACCTATCGCGATGTGCCTGGAAATCCGTGTTAAACGCGTCGTGTTTCTTAAGCAGACCCTGCACAGCTGCCATAGTGTCACCATAATCCTCCACAGACAACAACTGTTGTTTCTCAGAAATCCAAGCCTCTTCCTCCTCAACAGTCGCTAGGAACTGCTGATAAGTAAGCGACTCGTCTAACTTCTGCCCGCGTGTGGCTGCCAATTGCTTCAACTCATCCCATGCTTGGTTCAGTGCCTTCAGACGTTGCTCAATCTCTGGTACACCGAGATTCGACACATCCATCAGTTTCTCGCCTGCTTCTTGCACTGCTTGAATAGCAGGCTCATGTGACGCCAACTCAGCTTCGAACCGCTTGTGTTTTTTCTTTAGATTCTGCACACCGGTTAAATCACGTCCGTAATCATCGGAACCAACCAACAGTTTCTTCTCCTTTATCCACGACTCTTCATCTGCGATGTCTCTGAAGAATTGGTGCAGAGTGTTGGCTTCGTTCAAACGAGCCTGGCGATGTGCAGCAAGGTTCTTGATGCGTTCGTAGCGTTCATTGATACTTTGTCTCTTCTCCTGAATGTTAGCGGCGTCGAACTGCCCGGATTCGATGAGGGAATCAGCCTGGTCGTTCATATCCCCAATACGGTCTTCATGAGCCTGGATATCAGCCTCCACCAATTGATGTTTCTTAATCAAATTTTGCACGGATGTTAAATCTTTTCCAGAATCCTCGCTGGTCAAGAGACTCTCCACCTCACCCAACCAGAAGTCTAAATCCTTCACAGCTGCGATGTAAGTACGCTGTTTATTAGCTTCCTTGAGTTTCAAGCTCTTCTCCTGACTCTTCTGAGTGAGGAACTCCCATTGTTCAGTGATGCTTTTAATCCTACGCTCGACAGCTTCCTCCGAACCGGCGCACTGCCTCTTTTTGATTAAAGTGTCCCCATTGGACAAAACCGACTGAACTCTGTCTGCATTAGCAGCGATTTCCGCTTCAAACGCTTGATGTTTTTGATGTTTGGATTGAATGTTCGCTGGGTCTTTGTACGACTCCTCAGTTGCCAACTGCAATTTCTCCGCGATCCAATTTTCTATTTCGTCCGCATCGCGCGAGAACTGTTGTAATGTCTGACTCTCCCCTAGCTTGGAACGTTTATCAATCAGAGCCTCCTTAAGGTGTCTCCAACGATCCAAGACCTGATTACGTTTGTCATCAATTTGCTGAGCTCCATAATGTTCATGGCTGATCAATTGATCAGCAAACGATTGCAACGCGGCTATCTTCTCTTCATGCGCATTGATCGCTTTGTCGAAGTCCTCGTGCTTCTTAATCAAAGCTTCTACATTATCGCCCTTCGAATCGACCTCCTCAGAAGCCAAGAAAGCCTCGCGATCAGACATCCAGTTCTCTGCCTGCTCGCAATCGCGGTAGTACAAATTCAGGTCAAGGTTCTGATCCAGCTGCACACGGCGCTCCAACCACGCGCGTTCTAATTCCTCGCGAGATTTGTTTAATTGCTCCAGCTTCTCTTGGATTTCCGGCGACGCATAGTGGTTGGAATTAAGCAATTGCTGGCCAAACATTTCCAATGCTTGAAAAGTACCCGCACGTGCATCTATTTCAGTGCGGTGTTCCTAGAAACAAAATTCGTTTACTATCCCTTCAGTACTTTATCTTGCCGGACTGCAGTGACAAAAGCTACATCCCATCATTATGTAAAATGTAATAGTTAACACTTGTGGAAAATTAATCAAGCAGATTAAGTGGGAACCAAGAAAGTAGGAAACCAGTAGGAGAAGAAATTGAAAGAAACAACAAGAGCAAAAGGCAAGTAGAGGCAATACATCAAAAAGAGCTAGCAGGAAAACCAATTACGACAGAAGAAGGAAAAACTGTGCGTATTTTCATACTGGTATTAATATTTCACTGAGAATTTGCTCAAGATAGAATATGAAATCAAGAAATGATTCAAACAATTCAATACCAAGTCAATAGCAGATAAAATAGTAGCGCCGTTTTATTGGTTGTTGATAATTTATTGAATTGTCATCATCGGTGTAGTGTTTACTGTGTTACGTGATTGTGATTCGGATAAGTCGTGACATTATTGGGCCGCGCGAGGCGATAGTGTTACAATACGACACACAAACTACCTGCACAGCATTTCCGTAACGTGCATCTAATTCCGATCTGTAGCTCTAGAAAAATTAACAATCCAAGAAGAAAATCATAAGAATTGTGTCCTATGTAAGTAATTATATCACAAAGTATGTTCATGTGTACTTGAATCGTAAATGATTAAGTAGAAAGTAAAAAATACTGTACCTGATGACGTTCCATCAAAGCCTCTGCTCCAGTTACATCGTTCGCGAGCTCTTCCGAACTCACCAATCCAAGCATAGAGTGAATCCAGGCCAATAAATCACGGTGATCATTAAGGAACCGCTGTAAGTCGTAGGAATCAAGAAGTTTCTCCTTGCGCGACGTAGCTTTCGCGGTGAGCTGTGTCCACTCTTCGTTAATTTCATGTTGTTTATCGTGAGTTGCCTCACCAGACTCTGGATGAGTTTGAACTAGACGATTGGCAGTTTCGTCCAGTTGGCGAATCTGTTGTTGTTAAAATCAAAAATGATTACATGGTTATCAAATATATAATTCATAAAAATAAACAATACCTTATCACCCAAAGCAGCTAAATCCCTCTCCAACCCTTCGTGTTTCCTCTGGAGTGCCTGCACATTACGCAGATCCTTCCCCAGGTCGTCATTATTCAGCGCGTCGTCCTTCTCCTGAATCCAATCCTTCGTCTCGTCCACATCGCGATGGAATCTCTGCACCTCATGTGCACTGCCCAACTGCGTGGCTCTCTCAGCCGTCAACTGCTGAAGTGAATGCCACTTGGTGTTCAAGTCCTCCATCTGAGTTTGAATCTTCAACGCAGCTTCAGTCTGCCCCAATGTGACCAATTGCATCGCAATCTCGTTCATTTCTGCCAACCGCACTTCATTGGCCTTCAAATCCGTCTGGAAATCATCAAACTTCTTCTGCAATACCTCCACCTGCTCCAAATCCTCACCCACATCCTGAATCTGCGCGTGCATTTCTTTATCCTTGATCCAATTCGCCAACTCAGCCGCTTCACGTACGAGCACATAAGCCTTAACAGTCTCGTTCAATTTCTTCTGTCTCTCATTGGCGGAATTAATCAATCGTTCGTACTGCGCATTGATTTGTGCCTGCCTAGCAGAAATCGAGTTATTATCAACCAAATTCTGCTGAGAGGCAGTAAGACCAGCTTCCATTTTCTTGACATACGCAGCGGGGACAAAACCTTGACGATCATTCACCTCCACCTTCCACCAATCCTTATTATTGGAGTTGAGCAGAGTCAACAAATCCCCTTTCTTCATCGACACTTCCCTCGGAGACTTCTCCGTGTAGTCATACAAAGCAATCACAGCTTCTTTACCTGTGACATCGACAGTCGGCGGCTCCTGCTGACGACAAGCTGCTGCCTGCTCCTTGAGTCCTTCAATAGTGTTACCGAAAGCCACCAGGTCACTCATCAAAGCCTCTTGTTTCTTCAACAAAGCTTCGGAGGAATCTTCATCTTTACCATAATCCATTGAATTGACAATCGGTTCCTTCTCCTTCATCCAAGACTCTGCTTCATTGGCATCAGCATAATACTGATGCGCTTGCAGAGAATCCTCTAAATCTTGTTTACGTTGATTGGCCTTGTCCTTCAGCAGATTCCAATGCTCGAACAAAGCAGTCACCCTGTTACGAATCTCATCACTGGCAAAGTGCTCATCTTCCATCATCTGCTTCCCGGCATCAATTACAGCGGAAATGCGTCCGTCATGATTGTTAACCTCCGCCAGCACAGCCTGATGCTTCTTGATCAAGTTCTGAACACCAATCAAGTCACGTCCACGGTTGGTGGACGCGGCGATAGGCTCCTTCTCCCTAATCCACGCCTCTTCATCCTCGATATCTCTAAACAACTGCTGTACTTGTAGACTGTCCAACAGCCGCTGCTTCCGGACAGCCATAGGAGTCTGCAACGCGCAGTACCTGTCATCCAGATTACTCTGCTTGTGAGCGATGTTATCTGAATCAAAATGCCCACGTTCCACAAACTGATTCGCTGCTGCCTTAATAGTTTCAATCCTGTCTTGATGCGAGCCTACATCAGCCTCAAGCAGCGCGTGCTTCTTCTGTAGGTTCTGGACTGATGTCAAGTCCTTGCCGTAGTCTTCAGACATGAGTTGCCCTTCGATTTCAGACAGCCACAACTCGACGTCTTCAATAGTCCGGTTGTACTGTTGCTGTTGACTGGCTTCCTGTAGTTTAGATCCTTTCTTATCCGTGGCTTGGACAAGGTTCTCCCAAAGCTGTACGATTTCATCCATTCTCGATTGAATGCGAGAGGAAGCGTAATGTTGAACGTCGATGAGCTCCTGTCCCGTGGAGGTAATTTCCTCCATGCGGGTTTTGTTGGCGTTGAGCTCCTGATCGAAATTCTGATGTTTCTGCAGCTTGCCGCCCAAATTAGTCGGGTCCAAGTAGCTCTCGTCAGTAGCGAACTTGAGTTTTTCGTTGATCCAACCCTTGGTTTCGTCGCAATCGCGTTCAAAGTGTTGCAGTTTGGATGCATCCTCAAGCAATGCTTTGCGGTTAGCCGATTTTTCTTTCAATTCAGAACGTCGCTCTAATAACTAAACAAAGAACACAAAGTTAAATAACATACGCTTAAAATATTGAGTATATCTTACCATTGATCGACGTTGTGCAATATCATCAGCAGCATAATGCTGTCCATCGATTAATTTCGTTGCAAACTCATCCAGTGCTTTAATCTTCTCCTCCTGTGCAGCTAAACTCTTCTCAAAGTCTTCATGCTTCTTGATCAGAGACTCGACCGAGTCTAAAGAATCACCTAAATCTTCATTAGCTAGGAAAGCTTCTTGCTTTGCCATCCATGTATCAGCCAACTCAGTATCTCTATAGAAAAGTTGCAAATCCATGCATTGTTCGTACAAGATCCTCCTCTCTTCCCAGAGAGCAAGCAAGGAGTTCTTATCCGAGCTCAAAGTCGACAACTTCTCTTTCACCTCATCAGTGGCATAGTGTCCACGCTCCAATAACTGATGACCAGCTTCAATGGTAGTAGCGAAACTATCCTCACGGGCATCAATCTCGCCCTTGTGCTCTTGATGACGTTCCAAGAGCGCTTCCGCTCCGCTCACATCCTTCGCAAGCTCATCCGCTGAAATAACCGCCTTCATATCATTAATCCACGAAACCAAGTCGCGGAAATCAGCGAGGAAACGATGTAGAAAATAAGACTCGTCTAATTTCTCACGGCGTTCTTTGGCTTTCGCGGTGAGACTCTGCCAATAGTCTTCAATCTCCGCGCGTTTAGCTTGAATCTGCTCGCCATGATCAGCATGAATTCCACAGAGACGATCAGCCTCCTTACCCAAGGTAGAAACTTTATCTTCAAGAGCAGCTAAATCCCTTTCGACACCCTCATGCTTCCGCTGTAAAGTCTGGACACTAGCCAAGTCTCGGCCGTAGTCGTCCGAAGACAACACCACATCCTTCTCAGCAATCCAAGCCACGGTCTCATCTGCATCCCTATTAAAACGCTGAATCTCATGAGCCCCAAACAACTTATCCTGTCGCATCAACGCCATCTGCTTTAGTTTCTGCCATGATTCATTCAGCTCGTCCTTGCGAGTCACAATAGTATCCCGGTCGGGATGTCCATCTAGGAGGAGTTTATCTGCCAGTTCATTGACCTCAGTCACTCTGTACTCCTGCGACTGCATATCCTTCTGAAACTCATCGAATTTCCTTTGTAGCACCTCTACGTGCTCCAAGTCATGTCCGAATTCTTCTGTTTGGAGGAAAGTACACTTGTCCTTGATCCAAAACATAACCTCATCACACTGCCGCAAATACTGCACCAATACTAACGCCTGTTGCAATTTCATCCCTTTCTCCGCCAACTTAGACAGCAATTGCTCCCATAGGCGGTGCAACTCCTCGAGGCGTTTGCGAATCATCTCTGATTCGAAGTGATTTTGATTGATCATCTCACGTCCTGTGTTGTCTAGCACAACAATGGCATTGCTATGCGCGGACACTTCTGCTTCAAACGCTTGATGTTTCTGGATCTTGGCTTGGAGATTGGTCGGATCTTTGTAGCTTTCATCGGAAGCGGCTTGTAGCTTTTCCATAATCCACGACTCCAGCTCGTCTGCGTCGCGCTTGAAATACTGATAACGTCTAGCATCTTCAAGCTTCTCACGTTTAGCACGCGCATCCTGTTTGAAGTTGTCATACCGAGTGAGTACTTGTTGTCGCCGCTCTTGGATATCCTCGGCGGTTTCGAGGATTTTTACCTCCTTAGGAGGAGGGATTTGATCCATCCTGGCTGTAATTTCGCTCGCACTGTTACAATACAAAACATTATTGTCAAAAAAATATACAATAATGTTAGGAATAGGTATTGACCGTTGTCCGAACGTTTGCATATATATCTCATTGGTTGCAATAGAAGAACAACTCAAAAATCACCTTCCAAAATTCAGGTTGAAGAAATTTCATTGAAATATTCTCAGACTTTTCCAAATATTTTATTACGTATTTTTATAATAACATTTAAATAAAGGGAAAAAAGTCCTGCAATACAATTACCACTGCTATTCTTCTACATAATTATTATGAATAAAAATTGATTTTTGCAAAGTCAAACATTTGTTCCAATTAAATATTTAAAAAAAACATCAATTACAATTGTTTTATGTCTTAGAAAACAAAAATAAATTTATGAAAATACTAAAAGCATTAAAAAATTAAAGAAAAGAACAGCAGAAGCAAGGATCTAACCGAAATCTTCGAGCACGGAAGCCCGACGTCTCGCTCTCTCGGCTTCCTGTCAGGGTTCATAAAATTAAGTTTATAACAAGAACTAACTGAGGCTTTTTTAACCTGCTCAATAAACCGAATGAACACGATAATAAATTGTGACTGAGTGTACTTGCGCGCGCGGGGGATGAGCCATCCCCCCACCCCCCCTGATGAACCGTGAAAGTCAGCACCCCCAAAAGAAAATCCTGGCTACGCTACTGCTTGCTGTATACTTAAAATGCTTACACGCCACAAGAAATGGGTGGAAACTTTGAATCAAATTTTCCGAGTAGTGAGCGTTACTGCTCTAGGAAAGTGATCTAGAAGGGTTCTTCTGCGACCACAAACAAAAAATTGGCCAAATCGGTAACACCAATCTCATGCCGTCTCCTTGTAAGACATTACAGTCTCTATTTATGAATGCCTTACTAAAATGAAGTAGGTATATTAACTTTATTTATATATTATTAAGTTTAATTGTTGTTGGATTTTGATAATCTTTGAGTTGAGCCACTATAGCAGCGGATTAAGGATCATACTACATATACAGTATTATATGTAAATGTGGTACATTATTCAATTATTTGTTAATTAGTAAACGGGGCGTAAGCTATTCGGCTTCATTGCTATGATTAAAGGTCACTCAACTGAAGTCAAACTCTCAACTGACTAAACTAAATTCATTAAACTAAATTAACCTCAATAAATGCTTGATAACGCAAGGTATAACATACTCTACTTAAGTCTATAATCAAATTTATTGTTACAGTGTTTATCCTCCATGCGAATCCTGTATAAATAGCGATGACATAATGCTGTAAACCTCTACTAGGTCAAAAACAAAAATCAATAAGCAGAAAAATCAGAATATCTTTGTCTTCTTACTCCCTGCGCCAATACTACAAAAACAATTCATAATTATAAAGGATTTTTTAAATACTCTCACATTAACTACATAAACCTATCAAAAGGAAAGTAAACTACACCCGTTCCATCTCAGTATTGGGTCTCCATTCTAGGGTGTGTCCCGACTTTTCGCTACATCATTATGTACAAATACGTATCTATTACTGATTTATTATTACTAATTTCAATTCGAACAAGCAAGTAAAGGTAAGTAGAAACTTACCTTCGCTCTTTTCTTTTGTTGATTATCACCTAAACAATAAACAATTCACACCCGCACTTGGCAGCGATGGCCGACACCGGTCTATGATGCGGCGATTGAGACGATTTTCTGCGTACACAGCATACACGGCGTATATTCAGCTCAGCTACGCATGCTCGGGTAATATCGTCCCAATCATCGGCAATGTACACGTCTGCAGCGCATGCGCAGAGTGTGGATATCACTGCGGTCGAAATTATCAACCAATCAGAAGTCTGGCACCCATTTCACCCATTCCATGCATTCCACAGAGCCATGACAGCGATGACATCATTTGTTTATTTATTAAGGTTATTATTAGTAGATTACAATTAGTAGATAAAGATAGTCAATATATTATAGATACGATAACAAAAGAATGAGTATTATTTGTGATTAATTTAAAATATTAGTTTTATATTTATTTTAGGATTTAAAATGCATTAATAATAGTGACATCTATGTGCGACCTTTGATTTTTGAAACTAAAAGAGTAATGCAAGAAAAGCAAGAAAGAAAATTTTAGAATTCTTTAATTAAAGCAAATACTCACTATGTATAGAGTGTACATATTACTTTTGTCGTTTAGTGAATCTTATTTAATTTGCTCCATATGGCTTAAGACTTAACCTCACAAACTTTGTAAAGCCCTAAACCGCAAGAAATAAAAGAACTATAAACGCAAAAATACAGTAAAGTACTATAAATATCTAACAATAAGCACAATGCAAATCACATATATATCCTCATATTACCTACAAATTCTCACATTATGCATTATAATTTTAAACACAATCAGTTTATCTCACTGTGGTTTCTTCTCTGGACTACATAACATTGCTTCAGAAAGTATCTGCATGTTTAAGGATGAGTGTTGTAACAAAGGTTCCATACCAGGGGATTTTACTAGTAAGCTCTCTTATAATAATCGCTATGCCTACATAGAAACTAAATGTAATAATATTTACAGAATTGCAACTAATGTTAAAGAGGAAAGTCTACGGACAACACATAGCATCAGATGTAGTAACAAATGCAATCGCGGCTCACTGGAGCACGCCGTATGCAAAGAAGCCTCTAACAATAAGTTTCCATGGTTTCACTGGCAGTGGTAAGAACTATATCAGCACAATCATTGCAGAGAGTTTATATTTGAAAGGAATGCAGAGTAATTATGTGACTTTGTTTAGTCCATCATTACAGTTCTATGAAAACAGTAAGGTGAAAGAATACCAGGTAAGTATCAGTTTATAAAAGTGAGAAAATGCATAAAATATGGGACAAAAATTCATTTGCAGAAAGAATTATACAAAATAATCAAGGATAAAGTCACCGCTTGTGAAAGGCAGTTGTTCATCTTTGATGAAATTGAGAAAATGCCCGAGGGAGTGCTAAATGGGATAAAATCAGTCCTGGATTACCACGAAACTATAGATAATGTAGATTACAGGAAGTCGATTTTTATTTTCCTGTCCAATATCGGCACATCCGCAATTTCTAATCAATATTTAACTTTATGGAGGTCGGGACGGACGAGAGAAGGAATTAACCTAGTGGATTTTGAGAGGTTGATTACAGAGGGCGCTTTTAACAGTCAGGGTAATGTAATGAAATAATATTTCTTATTTTTCATCTACATGTCCTATGTTGTAGGAGGTTTTTATCACTCAGAAATGATCAAAAATAATCTAATCGATCATTATGTGCCTTTCCTACCCATGGAACGCGAACATGTCGAAGCCTGTATTCGGCAGGAGTTTGAAATCCGCGGCATGTGGGGAGTTGATGACAATCTTGTCGAGTGGGTTGCATACAACAGCATCACACATACGTATTTATTTATTTGTTGTTTTATTTTTTTACAGAGAAGTAATTAATACTGTGAAATGGGCACCACCTCCGGAATATAAATTTGCAAAAACTGGTTGTAAGAGAATTAGCCAAAAAGTAGCTGCTATTGCATTTAAACACAATAAAGAGAAACCACGCCAGGAAGAACTATAAAATTTTCTCTATTCATAAATACTTACTATGTATTTTAATATCGCATGTTAATATGATGTGTTTAATAAACAATGTAGTGTATTATATACACAAGTGGATGTCTTAAGATTTTACTGAAATTAACGTAGGCAACCCAAGATGCAGTATGACTAATGTGTATTTATAATGGCGGTCGCGTACGTGCAGTCTGACGAAGCTGACGAGTGTAGGTAGGATATGTCGCATGACTGCTTTGACGACTATAAATAATATCTCGGCGCACTCGGATATCCCCTCGACGGCGCGGCGCGTGATTCGCACGTAGGCCACAGCGCCAGGTATAAGTCATCGTTTTATAATAGAGCGCCGCACTGAGGCGGAAAAAATGCTGGCCGTGTGCGCAGATCGCGGCACGAACAAAGGAAAGCGATGATATCAACGACGGAATTACTTTGTCAATTATGCAACTAATGGCAGCTAGAATGCCTATCATTCGTTGGAAATTTCCGCGAATCGTTTTGTGCTATTATGCACGAACCATTTTCCAATGTCGTAAATAGTGCAATTGCCGATATCAATCAACTTACCTGTATTCTTGGAAGTGATACGGAACGAATAATGCATTGTAACCTTTTTGATCATGAGATTTTTCTTGATGTAAGCAAAATCAATCCATACTTACAATTAGTACCATAGGACAAAGCGACGTTGACCTGCTTGTAGGGATTACTATAAATGAAATGAGAATTCAGTATTTTGTTTAAAGTGAAGTTATTTTGTTACAATTTGTGTAGAAAGCCTAGAAAAATTAATGTCAAAATTATAATAGACATCAAGACAACAATGGTGGAGTACCAACCCAAATATAATAATTCACAAAAAGTAACTAGAAATTGCTTGCACTTCTTTCGGGTTATTATCAATTAAAGATAATAAATGACTGTCCCCTTTATCTTTAAATAACACCGATTTTCTTACAATACCCATGGAAATTATAGCGTTAAAATTTTATACACAGATTTGCAATATCAATGTTGCTAATCGGCGTATGGAATACCAACCCGAACTTTGTGACTCACAGGAAGTAACTAGAAATAATAGCAATACTTTGGGATTATTTTCAATCGAATCAGGAAACAATTTATTACTAATTTTCCTTCCAGTGACTCTAATTTTACTACAATTTTTCTAGTAATTACAAAGTCAAAATTCTATAAGAAATGGCATCAATTGTATCAATAACGGGAATGACGTACCGGACGTACCAATCCAAATTTAGTAACGCACAATAAGTAACTAGAAAGCGCTAGCGCTTGTTTTGTATTACATGTTTTCAATTAAATTGGAAACAACAGAAATAAGGATATCATTTAGTTTCAAGACAAAATGATTTTTCAACAATTTTCCTGTTGATATAATGCCGAAATTATATAGATGGCTTGATCGAGTGTCAAGTTTAATACCAACCTAACCTGCAATTCGGTGAAGAGTTAATAATAATGCCTCGAGGTGAGCTTAATTTCAGGTTTTCGAATATAATTTGAAAACAGAACTGATGTAGTAATAAAACCTAATGTAGAGTACCTCTTCAAGACTATCTAATGGCACTGTACTACATATATTAATCAGAAGCAAGTTAAAGTTATATTACAAAATACAGGCCAGGAAGAAGCAATTATTTCCATAACCCTAAATGATAACACGGTAATTTGCATATCGGATTAAAGTGGAAGACTTGCACTATAATATTGTATAATTTGCAAGTAGCTGCATTATTTAGAACCATGTTAAATCGAAAACCGTAATTGCGCGTTATTGCAGATATTGCAGAACAAATGTGGAAAAGAAATAGTTATCTTGAGAACCATAGGTCATAAGGAAGATTTAATCTTTAATATTGTATTCTACGCACTATGCTATTGAGAATCATGTTAAATTTTTGCGCATTATTGAAAATTGCGTGAGTACTGCAAAATACTCATTACCTTTCCAAGTAATTATTCTCAAATCCATTAATGATAATGAACCATTTTGCACATTTCCTCCTGTGTGATTGGCGCATCCAAGCAATCCATAGTTTTCGTGTTGTGGATACTTCTAGTAAGTGGCAAATCCCATTTGTTACGGGCGTGTGAAAATACAAAACTTGAGAATGTGATTATCTCATAAATGGTCTGTTGCACCAATAAATAGTAATATGTACCTTAATTGTAGGAAGTTATATTATCTACATCAGCATTTCCCAAGTGGTGGGTTGCCATACTTGAAATAATTTGCGCCCTACTTTGAAAAGTCAAATTCTTAAATAGCGCCTTACTTACGTAGTTAGCTGCTCTACTTTACGAATCTCAACCCTACTTTAGAAATTCTAAGCCCTACTTATAAATCAGTTTTGGTTACGGACCGCTACGGTAACAAAAATACTAACCTGTACTCCACAAACTTATGTGGAACACCCCAACACTAATTCTGGTGGGTCGCGGCATAACTTCTGAGAAAAAAAGTTTTTTAGCATGCACTGATAAGATTTAAACTTTAAGATATTAGCTTATGTCAGATGCGAAATTGCATTTATGACATAAAAAGTCAATTCCTAATCCATTCCTATCCATTCCATTGGGTTACTTAATTTATATTTTCAAACTATTAATCCGGACATAAACCAGAAAAATTTACTACTTTGTTGTAACTTAACCAAACTTTTAAATATTATCTATCATTGGCAGGCAAAGTAGTTACTCCTTCTCTCAATAAATGTAATTTGCAATCAAACTAACCACACATAACCTAGAAAGTCTTCCAATCTGGTGATGGTATTTGAATTATCATTGCTATGCTACAGATTAAATTTTTCCGTCAAAAATCGAATTTCAGACCTGATTATGAAGACATAACCTAAGAAACCATATCCTAACCTTCAATTCCTATCAGTACCAAGTTACAAATCCCTTTTATAGCTAAAACGTCCTCTAACAACGTATTCAAAAAATATATTAAAATAATAATATATCCTAACCTAGTCTATAAATAAGTTTTTCTACCAAAAAAGAAATTTCCCATCTAATTCATGTGACAATTGCTAAATAGTAGAAAAGTAACTCGCATTGTTCTCTTTTTCTTTTTATATGACATCAGGATAGATTAGATTAGATTATGTTTCGGGTCGCGAATATGAAAAACCATCAGAAGGTGGGGTCACCAGGTAAAAGGTTGGGAACCACTCATCTACATGATTATGTAGGGGAGACTGGGTACAATGAAACGGTTGGAACACTTTAAATATCGCGGAAACCGTTTTGCGAGGGTCGCTATGGGGAAAAGTCGCAAAAGGCGTATGCGAACACAAATATCAAGGTTGTTTCACTCGCTGGATAGTTTTGTTACTTTTAGAGACCTACATTGTATTTTTTCACCCAAAGGTAAGTTTTTTCATTTCACTTATTTTTCGTTACTGTTTGTGTGTTTGTGCTTAACATGAACCTTGTAGAATAGTATACCGGCACTAATTTCTACATCTCATTGTTGTAATAAAAATTGTAAGGGGTTGTTGTTTAATGGTCAAAGTAGGGAATTCCTTCAGAAAACCTACGAAGAAATATCTTCTTCCATACAATCGGAAGCAAGATGAATCAAGTGCGGAGAATTATGTTATGGGATATGATCCCCATAACCACATGAACACAATGTGCTGTAGCATACAGGTCGAGTCAGAACTCAACCAATAAACTTTCAGAGCTTGATCAGGGATGTTTTCTGAGTGTACTGATATCTGGACCTATGGTCCTTGTTGGCTCGTTACGGGATTATTGCACTTTCTTCTTGTATAGTAATCTTTTTATGTAGAATTATGCAATTACAGAGCAATAAAACAGAAAAACTAATCAAAGAACAATCGGAGACCATACGTTATCTATATCAAAATACTCAGAAACCTTCGTTGAGCATCTCCTGAAAGTTTGTTGGTTGACTTCTGTCTCACCGTGTATATTTATCGTAATTGTGATTTTAATTGGTTTTTTAATATTCTGCCTGGCTTACAAATTACACTGACTTTAACTGATTTCATAACAATATTGAATCAATGGTGATGATGATGGAATACCAACCCAATTTCAGCAAGTCACAATAAGTAACTAGAAAATAACAGCACTTGTTTTGGAATATTTGACAAAGTATTTTACGAGGTTGGAAGGAACACAAAAGGAAAGAATGAGGTTAAACTCTTCAATTTTTTCTAATTAAATTCATAGTAGAATTAAAAAATATGTATTTAATCGATCTCCTCATTATCCGCGTCTCATATAATAATATAATTTGTATATAATATAATTTATATTTGTATCCGTGTATATTCAATTAGAAACGTATCTCTTTCCACTCTAACTCTAATATTTTGTATCGCATTCTAAGTATATACTGATATAACGATCACATGTGTTAAAAATTGCTGACAATTTCATCATTTTCAACCTCGTGCAATTGCTGAATAGTCCGCGTTTGATTATGATATGTGGAGTCTTACACTATCAATTACGATTAATATGGCAAATGTTCGGAAGACGCTCGCAAACTCCTCTCCTCCCTGCGTTACATATAATATATGTAGATTTCTATGTACAAAATAAAATTAATTATTGCATGATGGTGCAACGTCAAGCTGCCGCCTACTAGTCTAGTATCGTTTTGGCACATTCGATATTACTTGTATGTTGTATGTAGCGTAGTGTTTGTTCAAATCCTCGAAAATGTTTGATATATGTATAACAAGGCACTCGGTGTCAGTCAGCCATTTTGAAAGGCTGCAATTTCACTGGAATCCACCCACTACGCTCACAGCTGCGCAGGTGAGTGTGTAGTAAGTGTGTTAATGTAATTAATATTAATGTAGTTAATGGCATCATGTTTGTAGGTGTTTCTCGTCCTCAAATCGGCTCCACCTATGCGCCTGCCGCCGTTGGAGATTGTATTTGAGGGCAGATGACCTCTGACTGCCCTTGTAGCAGTCATCGCGGTAGTAGGTGTCAACCGCGCGCAGCTTGAAGTCCAAGGGATGCGCGTGCGGATGCTGCGCATGCGTGGAGATGGTGGTGAATGGCAGCTGGCGCAAGTAGGTCGTCGGTTGCAGCACGCCCGACTCGTCGAAGACGTAGCCCACGTCCACGTTGGCTTCGTACGCGGACAAGTCCATGTTGTACGCGTAGGCGTAGGTGGACGCGGCGTAGTCGTAACCGCGGAAACTCGTCCGGCAGTCGACGGTGGTCGCGGTGGGGGGTGTTTTCCGCTCAGAGTCCATGAGGTAAGGCTTGAAGAGTGGTTTGGTGATGGGTGATTCTTTGTTTTCTTTTTGTGTGTGTGGTGGTGGTGGTTCGTGATTGAAGGCAGATTCGGTGGTGTTGGTATTGGAGGTCTTGCTGAGATCCCATATTTCGGGTCGAGCCGACGACGACGGATGCTGTGTTGGTGTTGGTGTCATGATGACGCTTTGCGTGCGCGCCGCCAGCGGCGACCGTGAGCGTGAGCGCGAGTGAGAGCGAGAGCGCGTGCTCGACAGCGGCGATGGCGAACGAGACAGGCCGGAGTCGTGACCAGCAGACGTGATGGCGACGGGCGTCGCAGGTGCGGACCGCCGCACGGACAGATCTATCGGCATGTGTGCGTGGTGCGCGTGCGCGCGCGCTGGCGACGCGATGTCTGCGGGCGACGCGGGGCAGCGCGGGCGGTCCGAAGGTGTCCGCGTCGCCATCGCCGGACTGAGCACGGGCCGCGGTTCCAAGGCCATACCCGCAGGATGCTCCCGATGCTCGCTAGCGACGTTCAGCGTTTGATTTTTGTTTACCAGTATATTGTTGTTGTTGTTAGTATTATTGTTGTTGTTATTGATGGCAGTGGAGACGACGCTGTTGCGCAGGTTGCTCTCCGCTTGCAGCCACTTTTGGATCTGTCTGCGGTGGATACCGTACTTCCTGGCGGTCGCACGCTGGTTACCCTTGCAGTCGGCGTCGCGGCGGTAGGAGTCCAGCACCTGCAGCTTGAACTGCGGCGGAAAGATGCGGCGCGAGCCGATGCCCGCTTTGGGCGACCCGCCGTCCCCAGGCTTCGTCTTCATCCCGTGCGCCATCACCATCGAGAAGGATGCAAGGCACGCACTGTGTAAGGAAACGGAAACTGGACGAGGATGAACGCTCGGAACACTCGAAAATTAACGAATAACTGTGGCACTAAGATGTGGTGAGTGCTGGCGCTCACGCAGCGACCATATTTTCTCGTGAATCAATGCCCCACCTCGCCGCGCGTACGCCGCCGAGCTGACTAAACCGTGTTTGTATTCAACGGCACGTAGGGAGCCGCAGTGGATTGTGTAACAAGCGGCTTGGACGTACGGCCTATACTCTGTCTCTCTTAGCGTCACGGGTCTAACTGCTGTGATGAGTGGTGGTAGTGTATCGTAGTGTAGCCGCTTTGGGAGGCGCCGACATCCGCTCGGCAGGCGTGCGAGCGCAGCGAAACGAGTTTGTGCGCCGCGTTGCACCATCGCTTGCTAATTCGTTTTTGTTTCAGAGCCTTCAGACAGTGTGGAGCCCCGTGCGGCGTGAAAGGCGCTACGCTGGCGAGGAATGCGGGCGAGCTGGCAACGCGGCGGCCGCGCCGGCCGGACGCGCCAGACAGGCTGTCGCCAAGCCAGCGCCGGCCAGACAAAGCGTCGTCGCCGCTGCTTTTCATTCAGCAAAACAGATGCCAATGCTGCACTGTTCCACACCGCGCCGCGCCACACTCCACTCCACCGCTGTAAGTTTTTTGTGTCGTTGCGTTCGTTTCACTGATTTGATTTGATAGTGTCAAGATTCTCTCTCCTCTTTTATAAGTATAAATTAACAAACGATCTATAACTGACAATAACTAATAGAGAAATAAATATTAATAGGTTACTGTACGCATGCGCATATAATGCGCGTGTGCGCAGTCCAAATCACTTCTTCTCATTTCCCATGTCCAGACTCAATGTTTCAATCGTTTGAATGTCGAAGTCGAAGGCAAAGTCCGCGCTGACCGCTTCGCTTCCAATTTCGTTCGTAACGCGAAGCGCACAAAGTAAAAGCGGCCCCGAGCACGTCGCGCTCTCGCCCGCATGCTGATGAAGCGAGACGGAATGCGCGCCGCGCGGCGCACATGTGCCGGCAACAAGAAAGCCGATACCTACCTGCACAGACGCCAAGGCGTCTGCCGTGTCCGCCGCGACTCTCGAGTCGGGTCGCCTGCGGCACGCCGCTCCCCTCGGGACGGAAAAGCCGAGCAAAGAGGACAAAAGAACAGGCGTGAAACTGCATCAAGTTCGTCAGGCATGAACCGGCACGGCGAAAGAATGTGTTCGAGAGGAAAAAATGGCCGACAAAAGGAATAAAGAGAAGAATGAGGCGACAGCGGACTGCACTTGGCAGACAGACTGGCAGCACCTGATGTGGTGGTATACCCGTAGTGGTGCATATCACTGTTGTATGTAGTGCACAAATAAGGTATTCGTATAGTATACGTATGTATAAATATAAAAATCACAGTCTAGTTTATAAAATTAGAAATAATCTGACATATTCTTCTACAAAAATTGACGTGTATTACTTTTTGACTTATTTTGACATATTCGTATTTGACACTGTTTGATACATTTGATGTCAACAAGTGGCAAATGTTAATAAATTTCATTCAATGCCGAAGGAATAAACTTGATTCACTAGAATATTACTGTTTTAATTGTGATTACGTCCACTTATATTACATTACGTGAGTAATCGTATCACACTTGATTATTTATAGTCTAAAGTGGCAAATATTGACTCTTGACTCCGAAATCTCAGCTCGACTCAAACATGTTTTACTTGTTTTACGCTATAATCTCAATCGCACTCGGCTGTGTTTGAGGATTATCAGAACAAAAACAAATGCTATACATATCACAATAAAAGCTCTGCCTGCATGCTGCATTAAATCGTATTTTGGTATTTCCGGAGAAACTTGACGCGTCAACTGAAAGAAAACAAAATGGAACGACACAAAACGCTGCCGCGTATTTGCTTTATGAGCGCTTTGCATTCCTATACTGCGAGTCATAAATAGAATAATGTGGAGTAATAATTTGTAGTTTACTGAGAAGTACCACTGGTAATATGGATATTTCCTGGTTATGTTTGGTTAACATTAAAAAAGAGATTTGGCGTGGGGGTTTTTGCTATGCCGTAGTTATGACTTCCAAAAAATTGAGGAAATATGCTTCCCGAATCGCCGCTACTGGTTTCCATAAGATAAGGTAAGAACTTGTAAACTACATTTACTGACGTTTGTGTTGCATGTTTAGTAAAGTTAATGTAGAGGTAATTGTCAATTACGAAGATGATGAAAACCTGTCTGGAAACAGCTAACAAAATACGAAAACCATGGGTAAGTAAACTAATATTGCTATTTCGCGTTGTCCAAATGACTCTCTAGAGTAAATGTATTTGTACCAGCGCTGGTAGTGTTTTGCTCAACCCAGTTAAGCCCACCCGGTTATAACGAAATTTATGACATTGCAGGTACAAATTTGGTTCATGCATAAAAAAACAGAATGCCTATTATACATTATGCCTATAACAAATATATTAATATATGAAATGAAATGATTGTAATAAAATTAATAAGTAGTGCATTAAAGACGGTTTTAACCGGACAGAACTGGGTAAAACCGGTTATAACCGGGTGGGTTGGGTTTTATTTGAAAAATAACGGGTTTTTGCCAGCCCTGAATGACCCTGGTTTGTATTCTTTGTATTATTTATCCGTAAAAGTTGCTAAAAGTAAAGCAAAAGACCAATACCATAGAAAGTCTGAAAAAAGTCCAAGCAACGATTCGAAAATCCATATCTAACGCCACAGCTACAAAAATAAGGAAAGGACAAATTTTGAAATTCAGAATTTCAAATTCTCACATTGCCACTAGTGCACGGGGAGAAATAGAAATAACCCTCCCTAACTAATTGATTCATTGATCGCCTATGATTGGCTAGTCTTCATTTATTAAGGTTCTGCTTGGATCGCTTTTTGACAAAATGTTTCGAGAATTTTAAAAAACTTATTGTGTTTTTTAATAATACAAACCAATTTACCACATGAAGAAACTAATATGTGGTTTATGTAATTTTTTCACCTGAGTTCAGATCCGCAAACTCTTAACAAATCGGACCCTACTTAAATCAATAACCCACTTAGCGGGGCGGATTAATATTGGACAATAATAATACATATTTCCGTTTTAACATGTGTTTAAGGGAATTAGTAAAACTGTATTCCAATCACAATTGCAACACATATTTATTCAAATTTCATTTCTAGTTCTCTTTCATTCTTTGCAATATCTGTGTTATTTAAGGGGAAAGTTGCGGAAATGGCGTTTTTTGAGGGATTTTTCAAGCGCGGTCTCTTTTGTTCCGTTCACCTCAATGCCTAGGAAAAATTCAATGGTGTCCAGTTGGCGCGGACTATTTATTGTGTTTACCCGTGTTTCGCCCTTGATGCGCGAAGCAGTGAAATTCAATCCGGCATCATTAACTCTCCTGAAATACCCTTTCATTTTCAGAAGATGCGAGGTTAGAAGAAATCTGGTCGGAAATGCGGACCGAAAACCGAATAAACAATTTGCGTTCCGATGACGGTTCCGGTCCTTTACCCTGTATATTTCGGTTATCGCTTTCGGTTTCGGTCCCTGATTGTTAGGCAAAGCTACGATATATGTAGTGTCCCTATATATGGAGAGTACCGCAATTCATAATGCCACTGGTAATTATCAAATATCTATTGTTGTATGACGATTTTCGGTGAATCTCGTCATACGAATACGTTCTGATCAATTACACGCGATTTGTAACGTAATGGTGTTACGTCGCTAAGAATCAAAATGGCGTCAATTAAGGTACTCTCCATATATAGAGACCCTAGGTATATGTAGAAAATTTCTCAAAAACTGGAGGACCTTTCGGTCTGGGACCAACGAATAATTGTGTTGTCATCCAGTCCAGGGACGGAAGCGTTTTAAATTTAGTATTATCGAATTAGGTGCCGTTAAGCTATAAAAAATGTACATTTTGCACTTGCGCAAACCAAAAAGTATATGAATGACTTAACAATTACATTTTTGTCGCCAAATGCCTAGTGAAGTACGCGATTATACTATGGGATACTATGGAATCATTCACAAAAGTGGACTAAGAAGCCAACCTAATAATAAACACAAAGTAGAGGTTGAAAATTGTTGTTAAAATGAAATAGCCCTGAAATAAAACATTGGGATGATTCTAGAAAGGACACCAATATTAACCATACCATATGCACTTTCAATTCATTAAATGCATATTGTATTTTGCTATGTTTCCGTATTTATATTCCCCATCTGGATACTGCGATTCCGAGTCAATTTTTCTCTGCAAATTTATTGCAAATAAATAAGAAGTTAGCTGCAAAACATGAGGAAACTGTTTCATCTTTGAACGAGGATATTCGATTGTTCTTCCACATCCTATTCAAATGAATTATTCATAATCACAGCTTACACTTCCTTCCATTCGACCGGTCTTATTATTTTCAACATACCGCCGATTAACGGTTAGATCATAATTTAATTAATTTTTGCTTTAGTATTCCTCTTTCCTTAAATTGTTAAAATTTATTCGTATTATAAGTCTTAGGTACAGTTGTGACAGTTTTCATTCGATCACCCATAATTTAGTAAGTAATCTACTAATCTGGACAAAAATCATTTTAGTGTAGTTTATTCATTACTTAACATATAAATATTAAAGGTATAGGTCTAAACAAAACAGTTAATTAAAGAAATCACCTGAAAAAAGAAATTGTCACAACCGACCACCGCTCAAGGGCGGTTGTGACAGTCTGGGGGTCAATAGTGACAAGTTAAAAAATACACTAAAATGATCAAAAATTACTTTAATAATATGAAGACAAATATTGTACATGCTGTATAATCTACATGGGCCCAAAAGTTAGACTTTACTTGGCATCTATTTTTCGCCAGGCCAACATTTCATTATAAGCGTGTTCATGGTGTTCATACTGAAACAAGCAAAATCATATAAAACTACCAAATCGTTCAAGTTCCTATGCTGCATATAGAAAAATATTGGAACCAAAAATCAAACTAACTGGCAGGTGGCGCTGTAAACGACGTTATAGTCAAGTAAACGCGATAATTAAGATAACCTAGAAAACTGATTTTGTTATGGTGGTATGAATTTCAGAAAGCGATCTTAAGGACCACACCAGAAGTAATTAGCAGTGACACGACTTGGACTACACATGCAATAGCTATCACAAAAACATTTGGAAGAAGAATACTTACTATTTATGCGTGAAAACAAAAAATTATATTAGATTAACAAATCTAAAAACAACGTTTTTATGGGTATATCTAAAAAGACGAAAATAAAGTGGTCAACTTCGATGTGTATCTTAAAAACGTGGCGCACCCCACATATGTATTTAAAATAATCGCCAATTCACTTATCTTTTTCGCAGTACCACAGTCAATGTGAGCAGACATTTCGCAAAACGAGCATCTAATACATATTGCTCCTCTTACAATCTATTGAGAACAACAATCAATGTAAATAGTGCTTAGAATTTCTCAAGTAGGGCAACTAATTTAGTAGGGAAGGCAGTCAAGACTTTCATGTTTCAAAGTTTGCTTTAAATGATTTAAAGTAGGAATCAGCGCTGAACCAACTTCTCACAAAATAAACAAGGTGTCATTGTAAGGACCTTTGTGAACGCCAGGCGCTTCTGAATCATTACAATCATCGTCAACTAGATTCCCTTACTCTGGAAAAGCCCCTCTCTAGATTCAGAATCTTATATTTTAGCTTCTTTGGATAGTTTACTTTTTTTAAACTCTACAGTCTAGTCTTTTAGCTTTGGGTGTTAGCTTCTTCCAAATAGTATTTGTACGGACCTGCGGAGATGCCCACACGGTTTCCATAAAGACAGGACTTTATGGAACTTTTTTGAAGTAGCGTCCCAAGCTCCGATTCTAAGCAATTTGCAGCTCAATAAACGCTTTGTCGAAAGGTACCATGAGGCTACATAGTCGATTGCCTAAAGGAAGAGATATATGCAACATTTATTTTATTCAAATTTGCCCATACTTCTTTATTTCCAAAATTAATTTGTAAGTAATCACCTTGCAATCAAAAAAGTGTATATTTTCCATATGATACCAAATATAAATCTTCAACTCTAAAGCAGCGAGCATGTACGTTGTTTATCCTATGTTAATTAGTCCAAGATTACGAAATACCTATTTTTCTATCCTACTTACTAAATAACGAATTCATTGAATTTTAGAATTTTATTCTCAAATTTACATCGCCAAACATTAATTATAAATTCATATTTCAATTAATGTAACCTAAATTAACTAATTGTAAGTGAACAATTAAACTACACCTCCAAATCATAGTTTAGATCTGATTTCATCAAGAAAGTAAAAAGTAATTAGTAACATTGCAATCAAAGAATTATTTGAATTAGTAAATGGCATACTCATCCTAGCGCTTCTTATATAAGCACGGATGCAAACTAATAGTGGGCAAGTTCTTCTTATACTTAACGTTGCGCTCCTTGCGGAAGTGCATCACGTAGAAGAGATTGTGTTCGAAGTCTTGGTGAATGCTGGTGAAACCGAAGCGAGCGAGGCCGGCAATGAAGGTGTCTACTTTATCGAAGCGGCTTTCTACCTCAGCAATCATTAAAGTCCCCCTAACATTCAATAGTATTTTACGTCAATTGTTTTATTGTATTAAACTATTATTGTATTTCATTTATTTGAATGGTTTTGTACTTACCCAACCTTCAACACACGATTTGCCTCTAAAAGATAATCCTGTAAATTAGTCCCCATTAAACTTAAGCAGAAAACTGCAATGTCGACAGCCCCAGTATCCAACGGAACGTGCGCCATGTCGCATGCTGTAACTGTTGGATTAGCGGCGACTAAGTCAAAGGAGTGCACTTTCTGTTTGACACTTTTCGCTAGCTCAGCATCGCCACAGCCAAAATCAGCGATTGTTAGTTTGTGGTTCCTGCAATCAACTATCTATTATGACACATGATCTTCAATATAATCTGCACTAACATTACATAATAAACTTATTAACTCACATATTTTTTATAGTCGCGATGATTTTCGTCAAAGGATTCATCGGCCATTTTTGCACCTGCTGACGGTAACCTTCATGGTATGCAGCGAATGCGTCCGGATCCTCTTCAAACAGCTTCACAGCGCCTGCGCTGTCCTTAGTGTATAGTTCCTCGTTCAGGAAACGGAATCGTGCTGATTGCAGACGGTCTAACATTCTCGAACGTAATGTTGTGTCGGGATTTCCTCGGCGCGATTTGCGTTTCTTGCTTACACGCCCATCTCCACTAATTGGGGTTAGGAGGACCGAGAATTTCTGTAAAGTCTTAATATTTTCGCGTGATTTCGGAGCTGAAGATTTTGGAGTTGAGGGTGGTGTTGCTGATGTTGAGGGTATGACGTCTCCTCCGCCATTTTGTCGTGTTGTTTTATTTGCTGGGGTGGCTACCAGTGATTTGACAGGTTTTTTTCCAAGCAAACCAGCAATTTTGATCGTTCTCTTGATAATTGGTTTGGGTTTCTTTTTAATCGCAACTGATTTTTTATCTTTGGGAATTGTTGTCGGTTTGTTACCTTTTTTAGGGGAAAGGCGAGTTGTTGGGGAAATTATTTGAATTGGGGATTTTAGTTTTTTGTCTGCTGAGGTAGGGTTTGTCAATTTGACAGATTTACGGCTCAATTTCTTTATAGATTTCGAAGGTTTTGTGGTGTTCACAGGTGCTGGGCCTGGTTTTACAGGTGATTTTGAGAGTGATCTGTGTGGTGAATCCTTACTAGTCGTTTTCTTTACCTTCTTTACTTTACTTACTTTCTGCTTAATATTCTCAGTAGATTTTACCGATTTAGAGGCTACTGTCGAAGTGACAGAGCGTTTATTTTTCGTAACAGGAGAAGGGTGGGGAACATGACTGCCATTCGTAGTCGCTGCAGGTTTGATAGATTTCTTTAATCGGGAATTAACAGATTTTTTCTGAATAGGGGAGGATGGAGTTCTAACTTGGGTTGATTTTCTGGATTTTAATCTTTCAGGACTTTGTTTAGTAGTGGAGGAGGTAGTTGCTTGCACATTTGGACTATTTGTGTTAGAATTCGTTGTCGCTTTCCTGACCTTTCCAGTTTTGGGCTTAGTGAAAGATTTTTTAATCACTGGCTGGATCTTTGTTTCAGACATTTTCGGCGCTGTATTCTTGACAGGGCTAGACTTTGCCTTTGCTTTTGTTTTCGCGGCCTTCACAGATAACACAAATGAGGGTTATAATTGGAAACAAATGCAATTAGTCTTGTGACTCGAAAAATAGAGATATTAGTTTACTCACGCGTGGTTTTGGTGATTTGTCACCTGTTTTCAGGCTTGTCTTTGTCATCTTCGTAAAACACTTATTAAATAGAGCTTCTTGTTAGTGCTGTAAGTGATTGATATAACAAATGATATTGGAATTTAGTCAATGTAGTGCCGAAAGCGTTAGATAACCTTAAAATAAAAGCGCGCAGGTCGCAGTGTAAAGCGTGTAAAGTGAAAATGCGAGTCAAACTATTCAAGTGAACGCGCGTCCAACGCGTCCAAGTTGTAGAATTATTATATGCAACCCAAAGCGCACAACACTATTAAGGAATTAAGGTACATAATATAACAAAAACTATTTTTATTAATGGAAACATTAACAAATAAACAATTAATATTTTAACTCACTGGAATAATTCATTAAGCGGCACGAAATGTAGGAAGCCATTGGCATAATAGTTGATGACAGTGTACATAGCAATCTGCTCAATTGCCGGTTTGACCTCCGCCCAAACCTCTTTCCAATTCTCATTAAGGAAGCGATTCATTTCCGGACCGAGACGTTCGTCGCCGTTAAACAGGTTGTCGAAGCGCCAGTAGACCCGCTCTACATCAGAGGCCATCAATTTGCTGTCTTCGTTGTGGATCTGTAGGTAAGTCTTTCCTTTGCGTTCTGTTTTTGTGAACGTTGTTTCGTAGACAATGTCTAAATTGACTGAAATTTATATCTAAGTATAACAAAACTGATAACATTACAATAGTTATACGTTAACTACCAAAAGTCAAGTTGCAATAGCCATTTCCCTGGATGGGTAAAATGAGAATTTTACCATTCATTAAATAATCTCCTCGACATTCCATTTTTTCAATGTGGGCATAGAATTTGGCACGCTTCTCGTCGAAACTACAATTAATAAAAATTATAAATTTCAATTCATAGCGCTCTCTACCACCGCCAACTGCCAGAAGTTGTATTGGGGGGATCATAGGAAAATAAATGAACATGATTAATACTTACAATACTTTGTTAAATGTAACAGTGCCGAATCCATCAAGTTCTGCATTTTTGAGACTAATGTTAAGTCCTGGAGTTGCTTGAAGATCGATGTCACCTATGTGGACCGGGCTTAGGTTTTGTAATTTAAACTTCGGTTCACCTATATTTTATTAAAAAATGAACATAACCTATGATATCAGCATGTATGTTGGCAAGGTTATTCTATCAGTGAATCTTTACCAGACACTCTAAGTTGTTCCACTGCGGCTCGAGTATTTTCCATGGCACATTCTACTCCGTCTGCACCTTGTTTACATTTTTTGAGATAGGATGCTATGTACGTAACCAAAAAATATGTTAAAATGATTGATTTCACTTGATGCCAATCAATAGTCAATCTTGAAAATCTGTTTACTTATTAATACAAAAGAAACTTACGTAATTTTGCACAGTTTACATAACAGACGTTAATCGTTATAACACAAACAAGAATCACTAATTGTAAGTTAAAACTTGTTTTCATTGTGTTGTGCTTATTGTTGCATTAATTTTCTTGGTATTCTATTGATTGATTAACCGCAGTGACAGCTTACCTTTGGAAGACTAACTATTGCCAAAATTAGTTCCGCCCATTTATATACGAAATCTTACTGTATTTGATATTTTTTATTAACGAATTTGTGTTTTTATTGAATAATTAGATTACCAGTTAGTTCATCGTTTTTTAGACATGTTTACCTTGTGTTCAGGACATCACAGTTATAATTGGTTTTTCGGCGTTTTCTTCATAAACTGAGCGTTAGACTAATAGTTATTACATGTTTAACGGTTTTTTACTTCTATAAGTGTCGAAATCACTAATTATATTATTTCATATGGTACGTTTATAAGGACCTATTGGTTTGCGAAACTTAGGTGATAAAAAGAAAAAAAAAGTTATATGCATATTAATTTCTGTAAATACATAATACCTTTTCAAAAATGGTTTTCAAAAATGAAATACAAACACTCCAATCTTATAACTGGCGGCAGTTTACAAGTCACAGGTAACTTCCGGTTTAAACTGGATGTTAAAACATTCAGACTACAACAAAACGTTTTTATGAACATGGTTGATTTAAATTATTAAATTAAAAAGCAACTCTAATTATTTATAAGATTTATTAGCCAACTACTTTCAATTATACATTAATTAATAGCCATCATCAGGGCGATAAAAGAAAAATATTGAAGAAATAAATTTTGAAATATTTTAAAGTAAACGCATTTTGAAATTTTCTTTATTTATTTATTTATTTTGCCAACTGTCTTTTCACCTTCATTCAATCAATCAAAATTTATTTCTTCAATATCTATAGCTGAAACTAATTGGCCAATAAATATTATAAATAATTGGAATAAATTTAATAATTTAAATCAACTATGTTCAATATTAGGGGAGAGCGGGGTATATCGGCATGCATAATGTTTGGGGGCTTGTAGAACTCCGGGTGCAGTTATTAAAGTGTGGCTCGCCAGCTTACCCAAATTTTATATTTGTCTTTGAAAGCTTCAGGAGATGGAAATCTCTGTTTTACCTTTATCGCGTACTCCGTTTCTATACTTTGAGATGTGTCAACATACCCTGATGCTTTCTTTCTTTTTGCATATAATCTCCTGACCAGATAAGTAGTCCTTCTTGCTGCATTGGCTTCTTTATCTTGTTCCACGGCATTTTACTTTCAGTGGTACTTCATCTTATCACAAACCAACATTAAGTTCAATTAACTCCGGCTTGTCGAACTTGCCGTGGCAACGAAATTCTACGACTGATTTGTTGTTGATGCTACGACAAATAAGATTGCAAGATTTCAAATTTGTATCCTCAATATTTTATATATACGGCATTATCTGTATTTTTGTATTAGTTCATATCTTTTGCGGCGCTGTACGTAAAATTTTCGTAAAAGTGCGACCGATTTTACTCTGCTAGGGATGGGTCGTTAGCGTATTTCGGTATGAATTAATCGTTGTGAATTAACCGTAATCTATATATTATTATGGAGTTGCAAATTTTGTGGTACATTTTTCGCATATTTTTCTGCCTTCGATTTTAATAATTCATACGTGGAGGAAATGGTGTTGGGGAGTAGAAGTGCCATCAATGGAGAAATGCGCATAAAGTCAACACTCTTCCGCGGTAATAGTAAAAGAATCCACCATATATCCGCTACTATACGTCGAGATCAAGGAGGGCGAGGGAAAATGTTGTTCGTAGCGGTTGGTGGACCGTATAAGGGACGTCGGGGAAGAGGGCAGTGTGATGGGGTAAAAGGAAAGGAGGGATGGGAAGATGATAGAGGAGGGGTAGGGAGAGCTGGTAGAGGGATGAAAGGATAATGCGGCAGTACTTGAGCTACAGCGAAGCGTAAAACTATAATTTGTTTCATCGTTGTAATTTTAAGCTAAATATTAGTGGTCACTAAGACAAAGTTAAACAGGGCGCATTAGCAGACGGGAAACTATATCTGAGGCACAGACTGGCTCGGCTAGGAAACACTGGAGGCACTATTTTAGACTCTTTTTTTAGGGTCCACGATATGTCAGGAATCGGAAAGTACTGCAATCGAGGACAGCAGCATCACTGCCGCGAAAGTAAAGTGTGCAATCGTTTAAACCATAACCATGCTTCAGAAGGATCCAGCAACTATCGACAGACCGGAGGGGAGTGAGGGTGGTATTCATACCGAAACCTAGACATAACATATACGAACAGGCGAAATCTTGCTGATCTATTAGCTTGCCGTTGTGCCCATTTTGTGCAAGTTATCGGTGACAGTGAAATGCCCTGTGAGTGGGCCCGTAATTAGTCTCAATTCCCTCCTGGACAGGTTAACTATATCCTTTGCGCCCTTGCTGTAGGCTGAAATGATCCTCTTCGCTTGCCTCAGTCCAGCGGCCTTCCACCAGCAGGCATTCATGCGGAGAGTTCTATATTCACCCACGGCTAAGCGATGATAATATAGGTTCTTAGGGGTGCGTTGCAGCCGCCTACTTGGCCAGTTTATCTTCGCAATATCGCAATGGCCGGAAACTCGCATCAGTGTAACATGGTTTCTTTCTGCCAATTCATCAAGGGCATTCTCAAACGATATTAGACGTGAAACTATGGGTGTCAGCTTCTTCAAAGCCATATGGCTATCCGTGCACAGGACCATATGCACACCCGTATATTGTCCGTCCAGAAATATCCTGACACTCCTTTCTAATGCAATGCACTCAGCCAAAAGTGTTGTTGGGAACTTTTCGATAAGAATCCCCTCCCTGCACATGGGCCCAACGACCCCAATGCCGGAATGTACCGCAGTGACTGAGGCATCCGCATGGCCGTGCTTTTTCTGACAGTTCCTACTGAGGCCGTTTGGTGGTCTTTGTCAATAACCACTTTACATGGCCTATTGAAGCACATCCTCAATGCGATATCAACCAATTCTGATGTCGGATAGTGCGAATCCATAAGATCCACAATGGAGTCATGCCCATTTCACCAGTATGGTCTTTTTAGGCCCATCCTGAGAGTACAACTGAGACCTTCAAGTTTTATATGCTCATACAGTGGAAAAAGGTCCAATAAAACCTCCATCGCTGCAGTTGGTGTCATCACTGCGCCTGTGGTTCCCAAACATGCCAGCCTTTCTAAGCTATTTAGCATGCTTTGGGCTTTAGCCTGCTTGGTTTTAGGCCACCAGACAAGTGCACCGTATGACACGATGGATCTTATGACTGCAGTGTACAGCTGGTGTAGCAGCTTTGGTCTCAGTCCCCAATACCAAACATCTTGCGACACACAAAGAAGACTCTTACAGCCTTACTGATGGTCGACCCTAGGTGCAGATTCCATGATAGCTTAATGTCAAAGATCACACCTAGGTTATTTTACCTTTCCGGTAAGAGCAACTTCTTCTCCATTCACCTTTATGGGGGCTAGCTCAAATTTCCTTCTATTGGTGAGTGGTACGATTTCTGTTTTGCTTGGGTTTATCAAAATCCCTCAGAGAAACAACATTCTTCAATAATATGAAGATTGCTTTTTGTGCCCGGGCATTAACGGTATTATCGTATTTACCCCTCGCTATGATCAATGTCATCTGCATACCCATATGACCCGTATCTCGTATCGCATAGCCTGGTCAGGAGTTCATTGACCACAAAGCACCAAGGAAGGGTGATAGTACCCCACCTTGCGGGCATCCCCTTGTTATTATGATTGTTGCCTTAGCTCTGCCAAGCTCGGCTGTTATTTGCCGGTCTCCGAGGACAGATTGAATCTACCGGAGCTTGGTTGTAGTAATATAGTAATATAATCCTTCATTCGGCATATCCCTCATTTACAAATAATATTCCTGACCTCTCAAGACAAAATAAAAACAAAACAAAAAACAACAAAAAAAAAAGAACCCAAATTACTCTTCTTCCCCTCTCCTTCTCCCCTTCAGCTCTTCCAATGCCCGCTGCTCTACAACCCCACTCCCATCCTCCCTCAGCCATCTCCTTATGTCCCGCGTCCGCCCGTC
>JAODVP010062268.1:0-14342 GCA_025400035.1 Tetradonia laticeps
TTTCAATTCGAACCAGTAGTTCCTGAGATTAGCGCTTTCAACCAAACAAACTCTTAAGCTTTATATATTAGTATAGATATAGATTTGATCAAATATTTTCAATATGAGCATTATACTACTTAATCTATGAAAAAACAGTGAAAAATTCCCTTCAAATGTTCACTAACCCCTAGGTTGCTATATTACAGGTGGTCTCACTTCTACATCTCCACGTCATTTATTGGCTAGTAATAATAATAATAACTCTAAAAAGGTAACCAGGGCATCTAAATAACTAGCCAACAGATGACATAATATTTTCCACTTACGCCGCACTTCCTCAAGGCCAAGTTAGGCCACTTATTATATCTCAACCTTGCGCCAAATCCGTAAAAATCCTCCACGTATTTCCCTAGATTATTTCGATTCTAATTCGGGAGCAGGAATCGTTGGAACTCTTCACACTACTAACATACGTAACTACTGTGACATCACCTTATTGTTAGTGTCAATCAATCAAACAATCAATAAATTCATGTTTGATAACAAAAGCGTTCCAAGCATTAGGTCATTGTTAGCTGTAATGCGTAATTGGTTGACGCATGCGCATACATGACTATAGAACGATAATATTACCATTCCAGAATCGCTGATTTAACAATTTAACGTCATGGCCTACGCCGTTTATAAACTTGCAATTACAATATGTCAAAAGTGCGTTCGAAGATGATATATTGACCTTAGAAGTACTACACGGGGATTTATAACATTATTATTTAAATTCTTTTCTTAATATATCTATATATCTAACAAATTCCAGCCATACCCGAATTTAGGTAAGTTTTGACCTTTACTTTAACTATCACCAACTTCTGGCACCAGGGTGCGACTAATAACGTGAAATGACAGAATCAAAGCCTTCTTGATTTAAATACTTTCATAATACACATGACAATGCATCTTGAACAATAGCAGTTCGCTTCCCACAGCAACTGTGCTTGTCACACATGTAACAAGTCATTTTATAAAATCCTTCCACAACCACTTCCGTTGTTAGTGTCCAAATAGTACAATAACTTACCTAATTATTAGTAGTGTATCAGCGAATTATTATATTATAATGGAACGGACCCGGTAAGAGCAATTAAAATCAAACGATTTGGTTAACATCACTAACACAATCTTGAATATTTGAAGGTACAATCACCCTAATGCTATTCGTCCTATTCCACGCTATCCTGGACACTCAGGAATTTACCGCAAGTGTTTTTATTGCAACAATTACCTTATTATGTACCTGAAATTCTTAATAATCATACTATCATTGATTCCTCAGTTCCTCAAGCACCTCAGAATTCTATCCAGTGGTCAAACTTTACCCTAATCCAAGATCCTATCTTTACCATGTGGCGACCGGAGATTAACTCGTCGCCTCATTATAAATCTGCGTTTGCTGCAACGAAAACGACCATTACCAATGTGGCCGACATTGAAAGGCAACTGCCTGAAAGGAATCTCAGTCTCCAGGAAGTGATGGAGAGCCAAAGCACCAAGGAATTGCTATCGGGTAAGGGTAAGCAGTTCGCGGCCTATAAGGATAATCAAATGTTTGGGACTCCACTCTCCCGTGACTTTGAGGTGAAGCCTGAGAATTTCACGCGTGTGGAAAAGAATCCTTGCGTGTTTTATCCGCGCAGCAAGACTCCGCCGATGCCGCCACCGCATTTTCTTGTGCCACGCGTTGAATCTGGCAAATTGCTTCCACCTACTTTCTTCCTATCGTCCTTGGAATCGAATACTCTGCCTGAAGGTGGTAATCTTCCACGTGGGACTGATCAAGTGAATATTGCTATTGATTCTCCTGAAAAGAATAGAAATAAACCCGCACCAGCGGTGTATAGTGTCTGCAATGAGAAGAAGAAAGTCGCCCGCGCTTATGATAAGAGTCAATCATTCTTTGACAATATATCATACACTCCCAAGCAGGTGGAGCTGACGACGTACAGGAATGAGGATGAAATCAACTTGGAAACTTTTGGGTCCACTAGTCGTTGCGAATTCGCTCACTACATGGAACATTCCAAGGAGAAGTGCTATTGCAAGCGGAAGACATTGTATTTTTACAACAGTAACAAGTATCAGGGCGCTGAAAAGACCGAAAATATCTCTAGACGAGCACTTGATCCTGTTGAAAAGTACGTGTAATGTAATTTCATCGTTGTTTGTATACTCAACGGATCATTACTATTGTTTATATGAAATTAGGTACTTGTAGTCGATGATTAATAAGTACATTTTATAAACATATCTTATTTAGGTGGATATTTATTACTTAATCATTACTTTTTAACGCTTTGAAAGTCTCAATTCTATAGTGGCACAACGATCTTAATCTCTCTTTTTCCTACTGCCCTTTCGAAGCCAATCATTTCTGTTTGGGTTTCTTGACATGCTGCGGCTATATATTTATCAAGGAATACGAGCTAAGGTCCTAACTTTAAGATTCACCTCGATTTGTAGCAGATCTCATGACCGTGACGTTCAGGAAGCAGGTAAAGTTGGCTGTCAAAAACAAAATTAACAATATTCTTTATTCTCAATATTCATATTCTTTCAAGCTATAATAGAAAATGAATATGTAATAATTGCTTTAAATGCCTTGTAATATTATTATAATTAAGTTTCGATCTAAATTAATGATATATAAATTTCTAATAGTGTGACGTCACATGTGAAAGCACCTGATAGAATGTTTCTAGAAAAAAGTATTTTGCATGTATTTCCCATAAGCAAAAGTACTTTGTTCAGTAATCTTCAGGGTTTTTAAGGAGTTTTAGCTACATATTTGGAATTGTAAGTGTGAAATACTAATTTATTTCGTAAACAATAAATGTCATTGGTGAGTTGTGCCAGTATAGCATCCAAGCAATCAAAGTCTTATTTTGACAGTTCTGACTTGCAAATTTTGTGATCGGTGTTGATTTATTCTTCTTACTATGTATGTATACGGTCGATGTTCACCAAAATAATGGAAGGTTTAATAAAATATATAATTTTGCATAATATTTTTCTAATTATATATACAAAAACACATAAATACTGATAGAGAATGCAAAAATGCTAATTGTAAGTAACAACGCTGATTTTAACACTTGCATTCGAAGGCAATGCAATTATCTATATTCTTTAAGCTTGAAAAATACATATAATTATAATAAATAATAATGCATTAATTAAAATTGGTAGACATAGAGATAGGGGAGGTAGGCTATGAGCGTCATTAGAGAATTGTGACACAGCGCGCACTCTGTCGGCCATATTCGATACAACAAGGATCCAAGTGCAGCAATTCGCTCGCAAAGGTCGAGTTTAGCGAACTTCCGTGATTCTCTCGCTTCTCTCAGTCCTGTCAGTGTTCAGCGGGTTCAGTGTGGTTCACTTTGGCTCATTGTCAGGATTGTCAGTGTGTAACGGACTCGACGTGCAGTGCGCAATGACAACACAACGCTGGTCTTCGCTGAGCTGGCAGTACGTTGTCTGACAATAATAACAACATCGTAGGGCAGCCGCGGCCGTGATGCAAGTGTGCAGCTCGTCCTCGTAGCTGCGCTTCGCGAACGGAGGACTCGGTCCAGCGCAGCGCGCATCGGGTGAGTACATTGAGCCACACTGAGCCGCGGCCATCGTCTAGCGCGGCGGAGGTTATGTGCGGGCCGTCGCCACTCGATCGTCGCTTGTTTATTTGCTTTGTTCGTTCAGTGACGGTGCGGACTCATTGCCTCTGATGCTGCCCGCGCCGTAGACCCCCACGGCGATGCCAGTGAGTGAGCTGGTTCAGACTGCGGTGGTGTTCCTGACTAGGCCCTCCAATGGGCAACTGCCTTGCTTGCTTCAAGGAGCCAACGTTATCGGCCCAAGAAAGCAACACTAACTGCCAAAAAGAAGGTGAACCGACGACATTCCACTGATAATAAGTATTTCAATACGTGTATATGTGTATCATGATTGTGAGACTATCATTAATGCATGTAATATGTGATTTTGATAATTCACCTTGAATGCCAAGCCATATGTATGATCGTCTACTATCTTAAACGTGTGATATATTGCAGAAATGCCTGAGGTGCCACTGTTCTCGACGACGCCACACATTCCGAGCGTGCTCTCGCTGGAGACCAGCCTCATCAGCAACGGCAACCACCTGGCGCACACCGAAGCCGTGCAGAGCGCGCCTGCCATCGCGCGGTTCTACTCGTACCCGAAACGCGTGCAGAGCAAGAGCGCGCCGGTGATGGGCGCGGCCGACAGTAAGACACCGTCGGACACCAAGCTCAACCAGCTGTTCGACGGGTATAAGGACCGCGACGACGACGCTATCCTCGAAGAGGGCATTGAGCAACTGTGCAAAGACTTGCAGGTGTCGCCGGAAGACTTCCGCGTGCTGTTGCTAGCGTGGAAGCTCAACGCGGAGATGATGTGTCGGTTCACACGTGCCGAATTCGTCGGCGGACTACGCCGCATCCGCGTGGACTCCATCCGCGCGCTGCAGGCGCGCCTGCCGGAGCTGGTGTCGGAGGTAGACGTGAATTACGAGTCGTTCAAAGCGCTGTATCGCTTCACGTTCAAGTTCGGCTTGGACGCCGCCAGCGGCGAGCGTATACTACCTACCGAGACCGCCATCGTCCTCTGGCAGCTGGTGTTCACAGTGCGCGAGCCGCCCATCCTCCGGCGCTGGCTGCACTTCCTCAAGCAGCACGAGCAGTACCGCGGCATCCCGAAGGACACGTGGAACATGTTCCTCAACTTTTCGGACACTGTCGGCGACGACCTCAGCTCGTACGACGACAACGAAGCGTGGCCTAGCATATTCGACGACTTCGTCGAGTATGAGAATGACCAGGCCAATCAGAACGTCCCCAAGGAGGACAACCTCATGATCCCCAAGGACGTCTAGCCGGTGATGCGTGCGGACTTTTTATAATTGTACATAAGACATAACTGTGTAAGTAAATGTTCTGTGACGTGATTCTAATCTAATTTTGGGAGCGGCTACGCCACTTCGATTCAAGGCCGCCTTAAGCTTCTGTCAGACGCACTGATGGATGGGTGAAGTTGGAGTGGATTATGAATAAAATTGATATAACTATTAATTGCTAGATATTACAATTACTAATCAGAAATAAATTGAACAAGTTGACCAGCTGCTTGTCTGTGAGTTTATTATTAAATGCAGCCGGGATACGGATCGCTGCGGTTCTTCCTCAGCACGAATTGGATTTTCCGGTCCATGTCTTCGTTGTAGTACGCTTTACAACGTTCATAGTTGATACGCCGCCGGAATTGGAAGGGTTTTTCATAGGTGCGTGTTCTTCTGAATTGGTCGAGTATGCCCTCTTTGCCCAGGATACGATTTAGGATTTTGCAAGCTGAATCTACGTCGCTATTGCGCACCAGCACAGTCCTCGCGAAGAAATACGGATGTCGCATTGTTTATGGCAGCGTAGGCCTAGAACTCAGAGCAGTTAACCTCAAAATACCAAGTCATAAAATTACACTTTATCTGTGTTGTTATTGTGAAAAAGAACAATTCCCGTTTTTACTTACCTAACTATATCAGGTTTAATTTATCGCAATGTTTATTAAACAATTCTCCTAATACCAGTGAATGTCGTGAACTGTGTATATAAATGATATCAATGTCACTATCGTGACATTTGTTACAGATGTTACCGATGTTACTGTTTATAGTTTACCTCCAAGCCACAGTGGTGTTGATGGCAGTAGTATAGTTTTTAATCACTAATATAATAATAAATTTACTAAAATATGATGTCTAATCTAGGCTTTGAGCAATTGTACGAGTTACTTAATACTTAACATGTTTAACTTTTTATGAAACGAAATCAAAATCAAGGTTGGTATGTTTTAAGCAGTAGTTTACAACCAGTGACGCATTCCTTTAAAATTCTTAATATATTTTTACAATATGCTAGTAAAATTAAAGAAATAATATAAATAAGAATTCAACGTGAATTTATATAAACCCGATAATCTAACTTTCAGCAGTTCTATATACTAATTAATAAATACTTAATAAATATCACTTTTTACGAAACGTAGAAATTCTCTAAACCATAATGAAGGTTGGCACTACTGTAGCTTTAAAATAAAATTGTCGCATTTCTTTAAAATTTTAAGTATATTCTTATAGTACGCTTGTAAAAGTAATAAAATAATGTATACAATAGAATATGCGAAGTATACAATTATTTTTATAATATTTTTATATGCTATAACAGATTTTTATTAAAAATCTAAATTTTGGTACGACGACACTGGCGCTACCGACGTGAATTTAATAAACTTGACAATCTAACCTTCTAGAAGTTCTACGGGCAGCCGGCAGTAATTGCAAGATCAGCTAAATAAATTCTTGAATCATTAATAATCTGCGGTGAAAATTGAGTTATCCCCATTGCAGGATGGCTACTGAGGTTGACCTTGCGCAAACAGCTACTGCTCCAGCAATTCCTGGAGAGACAGTGTTCGGAAAGATTCTGAGAGGTGAAATTCCTTGCAGTTTCATCTATGAGGATGAACAGGTAAAACTATCACTCTTTTTGGTCACACATGCATGATACATTGGGCTTAGATTGTTTTTCTACTGCTATTCTCTTATATATTTTGATAATTACAGTGCGTCGCATTTGATGATGTGAATCCGCAAGCACCGGTTCACTATTTAGTGATTCCACGTAAACCAATTCCTCAGCTGTCCAAAGCTGCAAACGGTGATGAACAACTACTTGGTCATCTGATGCTCGTCGCTCGCAAAATTGCCAAGGACCGTGGCTTGGAGGATGGATTCCGTATGGTGGTAAATGATGGGCCAGTAGGGGCTCAATCAGTGTATCATTTGCATTTGCATGTTCTGTCCGGTCGCCAGATGCGCTGGCCTCCAGGATAATTAAATTCATCCTGTCGAGAAGCCGAGGCAACTGTATCTGGTTCTCTGTTAAACGAAACGAAACCTAAAGCATCAAATTTTTGGGTATAAATTGATCACTCACCACTGAAAAATTCATGTATATTGCCTCGAAGATTAAAAACATATATACAAGTTTTATGTGACTGTTTTTGTTACTTTTATGTCCATATGAGATGATTTTTATTAAGAAGTAACATTGAACGGTTGCATACATTTAACAGTAAAGTCAATCAATTGTAAATCTTTCAACAAATCCGTGACGCGTTTATAATGCCGCTGTGTGTATCCTAGACCCCCTTCAATAACTGCAGACAAGTTCGCCGGGCGAAAAGTTTTCGCCTGCATCTCTTGTATCAAAATATTCAACACCAATTGCGCCGCTTGACAATTCCTGCTATTGGTATTCCAATCGCAGGCAAAGTTCAGCAACCGTTCCTTCTCCTGATTGTTCAACCCAGCAACCGTCTCAGTCAAAACCTGCCCCTCTTTAATCACACCTTGGACTATCTTCAAGACCGTGAACGGCTTATTGAGCCTCAGCCCAAGCTTGAGGCCCTTGAGCAGCTGATTCTGGTGCAAATAATTCGCCAGTTGCTGCTCATCCAGCATCTCTTGCTGCTGCAGTTGCAACTTCTCCAACTTCCTAGCATCCGTCACGTCCTTCCACTTCACCAGCATTGAATCCGAGCCTCCAGTGAAGAAAATAGACTCATCATCAGTCATCGCGAGCGCCCATACACGGCCATCATGCTCTTCTAGAGTGGCACAACACTCCGAGGACTTCACATCGAAAAGTTTGATTAGACCATCAGCGCCGCAACTCAGTAACTGCAAACCTTGACTGAGAAAAGTCACCCGCAACACGGAGGCGTCATGACTTTCAAGGGTCTTCAAACAATTCAGATCTACAATTGACCAGAGCTTTATCGAACTGTCCGCTGATGAACTGGCAAGGATTTGGTCAACGGGAGAGAAGCAACAACACCAAACCCCACGCTTGTGACCTCGTAATACTCCTAAAGACGTCAAGTTCTCCGTCCACAGCTTGATTGTCTTATCCTGGGAACAAGACGCAATCAATTTATCATTGGGACTCACTGCAAGACCGTTAATCCCTTTGGTATGCGCGATTTCAGTGAAATCCGCGTTCATATTCTCGACTGCGACTGTTTCCTGGACCTCGCAGTTAAGTTTGGCTAAGTTCCACATCTTCACACATGTATCCTCACTTCCAGTGACAAGCCACGGCGATGAGTTCAAGAAAACAACGGCGCTAACTGTTGCTGTGTGTCGTGCACCGACAGCAATGCAAATAGGCAACCCACTCACTTGCCACAGCCGGAAAGTGTTGTCTTTTCCACAAGAAGCCAGCAAAGTCCTCTTCCAAGCAGCGACACTCACCGCCATGACAATGTCAGTGTGGCCTTTAAGCAGCTGACAACTCATACTGGCTGTCTCATACAGTTTCAAGTCGTTACTGTTAGTGGCAACTGCAATGAAGTCCTCATTCGTGCCACACACAGCCATATCCAGTATATCGTCGGAAAAACCAATGAACTGCTTCAGAACAACGAAAGATGCCAAACTATGGATGATGATATTATGCTCAGCAGAAACCAGCGCCATCTCTGTGTACCCTCCTTCATTTTTACAGGTTAGTAAATGTGTCACAGCCAGAGATCCTTTATCTTTCTCAGCAACTGCGCTTACCAACGAATTTGTTTGTGTAAACAACAATTTTGATTTCCCCATGTCCCATAGAGAGATACAACCTTGTTCTCCAGCACAAGCTACAACCACATCACCAGTTTGTATACTGTAACCAGTTGGTATCGTCGAATTCACTGAAAGCACAGCTAAACCTTCAATTGATTGATAAACTGGTATTGTTTTTAACGCGTGGTTGTTCCCAGTCTCCCATAAAATCAACACTTTGTCTCTCCCAGCACTGACGAAGTGTTTGCTATCTGCTGAAAACTGTATACAAGTAACTTTACTGAAATGCCCAGCATAACTCTGCTTTAGGTTGTTATGTTCCCAAGATACAATATTCCCATCATCCCCAGATGCAAATATTTGATTCCCACTCTGCGTGAGTGCATTTATTACTCCAACAGTTCCCTTTAAAGCAGCGACACACGCGTGGTGCACCATATTCCACACTCTCACAACGCTGTCTGACCCTCCACTGATGAGAACATCTCCACAGAGTTGCAGGGAAGTAACTGGTCCTTGATGAATATACTTCCATTGCTTTTCCAGTTCATTTGCCTCATTCCATAACTTGAATAACCCACTTTTATGTGCTGTGATGGTATACTTGGTATTTGTTGTAAAGATAAGTATACTATCTTCTTCAATGGATTCATTTTCTTTACCAATAGTTGCAGTAACTGTGCCTGTTTCTACACAAACTTTGCTGATGTGGGTTGTATTTTGGCAATATAGGTACTTCTCATGCCATTCTACGTGCCCTCCTGAGTAAAATGCTCCATACTTGGCTTCTGGTTCATATCTAAATAATATATAATTATATATAACTGTATAATTTGAAATATGAGTTTGAAAAATCGAGCATGTTATAGTTAACCTCTAAATTTCTAAGTACGTAATGGTAACTAAAGATAACTTACACTTCTTTTAGTTTCGCTTTTGTCTTTAATGACATATTAATGCATTTATTGTTGTTTATTACTGTGGTTTTGTTTTTATCTAGAGATGTTGAAACTTTTCGATTTTCACGTGTTTAACACTTTGTTTTGTTTCGTAAAGTGGGGGTGCAGCCGGTGTAGCAACGGAATTTGACAAATATTGTTTATTATTTCAATTCTTTTCGAGTTTACATTAAAAACTTCACCGAAAAATAAGGAAATTAATAATTTTCTGTTGTATAAATACTATTATATTCTAAAACGATTATATATTTCTGATGTAGATTGCAAGAAAACAGTGTTGCCATTGTTGAAAGGGTTGCAAGCCATATAATCATCGATGCGTTTATTGACCATGCTTGGCGGTGTATTACAATCCCAAATATATAAATAAAAGTCCTGAATTTTACAGCAAAGTGGATTTTCAAATTTTGATATGGGAAAATACACTTTTCTTTGAAAACATTCTATCAGTTGCTTGTGACGTCACACTACCCTAACGTTACTCAACGTTATGTTGACGTTACGCGCGACTTTACACGCTGACTATTCGTGAATTGTTAAAAAATATGGTTTATTAACATTTGTTGAAAGCAAATATTTAATTAAGTGAATTGTCAATAAGTGAGCATTTATTGGTGAATTCGGTGAACATAGCAAACATCGTAAACAAGTCTAAAGTGTATTAACCTAAAAATATCTCCTATGCTTCGGTTGCTCTTCGTCATTTGTTTCGATTGAAATTATACAATTTAACTACATTATTGGTGGCAGTAAGTGCGTTTAAATAATGGCAGTACCACCACAGGCATTGGTAAATCGAAATAAGAAACATTTCCTTGGTGTTCCCGCACCGTTGGGATATGTTGCTGGTGTAGGCAGAGGGTAAACAACACAAATTCCTTTCTTTAGTTGACTTCTAATGTTAATTTTGTTCTTATAGAGCCACTGGCTTTACTACCCGTTCAGATATCGGACCTGCGAGAGATCCAAATGATGTTTCTGATGATAGACACGCTCCTCCAGCCACAAAACGCACCAAGAAGAAAGATGAAGAGGAAGAGCAGGAAGAAGAGGATCTGAATGACTCCAACTACGATGAGTTTACAGGGTACGGTGGTTCTTTATTTTCAAAAGATCCTTATGATAAGGACGATGCAGAGGCAGATGCTATTTATGAAGCAATCGACAAGCGGATGGATGAGAAGAGGAAGGAATACAGGGAGAAAAGGTTAAGAGAAGAACTGGAGAAATACAGACAGGAAAGGTGAGTCTTATGATTAATAAAACTTGATTTTTATGCATATAAAATGGGAAATATAATTTTTAAGGCCTAAAATTCAACAACAGTTCTCTGATTTGAAAAGAGACTTGGTCTATGTAAGTGAAGATGACTGGAAAAGCGTTCCTGAAGTAGGAGATGCCCGTAATAAAAAGCAACGCAATGCACGTGCGGAGAAATTCACTCCGCTTCCGGATAGCGTTCTCGCTCGTAATTTAGGAGGAGATTCCACTTCCACCCTAGATCCCGCATCTGGTTTAGCAAGCATGGTGCCCAATTCCCTAACACCAGGCATGTTAACACCCACGGGTGACATGGACCTGCGGAAGATAGGCCAGGCCCGTAACACGTTAATGAACGTGAAGTTGTCGCAAGTATCTGATTCAGTGACTGGCCAGACAGTTGTGGATCCAAAAGGATACTTGACTGACCTGCAGTCGATGATCCCTACATATGGTGGGGATATAAATGACATCAAGAAAGCTCGTTTGCTACTAAAATCTGTACGGGAGACAAATCCTAATCACCCGCCTGCCTGGATTGCTTCTGCTCGTCTGGAGGAAGTCACTGGGAAGGTTCAAGCAGCGCGCAATTTGATCATGCAAGGCTGCGAAGAGAATCCTCTGAGTGAGGACTTGTGGCTGGAAGCAGCGCGACTCCAACCGCCGGATACAGCGAAAGCTGTGATCGCGCAAGCAGCCCGGCATATCCCGACATCGGTGCGCATCTGGATCAAAGCTGCTGACTTGGAGTTGGAGACTAAAGCCAAGCGGAGGGTTTTCCGTAAAGCACTGGAGCATATCCCGAACTCCGTGCGACTTTGGAAGGCCGCGGTGGAGATGGAGAACCCGGACGATGCGAAGATTTTACTCTCACGTGCGGTGGAGTGTTGTCCAACGTCTGTGGAGCTCTGGTTGGCTTTGGCAAGACTGGAGACTTACGAGAACGCGAGGAAAGTGCTGAATAAAGCTAGGGAGAATATTCCTACCGATAAGCAGATCTGGACTACAGCTGCTAAGTTGGAGGAAGCTAATGGCAATCATCATATGGTGGAGAAGATTATTGATAGGGCGATTTCGTCGTTGAGTGGGAATGGCGTGGAGATAAATAGGGAGCACTGGTTCAAGGAAGCTATCGAGAGTGAGAAGGGACAACACGTACAGTGTTGCAGGGCGATTATTAAAGCGATTATTTCACATGGCGTTGAGCCGGAAGATCAGAAGCATACTTGGATGGAGGATGCTGACAATGTGAGTTTAGTTACTTGTCAATCATTACATAAGAATTTAATGTATGTGTCTGTTTAGTGCATTAGTCAAAATGCGATTGAATGTGCGAGGGCGGTATATTCTCATGCACTTGCTGCATTCCCGTCGAAGAAGACAATTTGGCTGCGGGCGGCACATCTGGAAAGAAACCACGGTACGCGTCAAAGCTTGGAAATACTCCTACAAAGAGCAGTGGCGCATTGTCCCAAAAACGAAGTAAGTACCAAATTCTTTTTTTTATCTGGCACATTAATAGAACTCGGGTTTTCATACACTCCGGTTCCAAATACTTTGCAACTTGCAAATTTACTTAATTTGCAAGCAAAGTAGAAATGGCTATATATACTTCTTCAGAGTATATATATTAAATTGTACTAATATGAATATACTTCCACAGCAATTATGGCTAATGGGAGCAAAAAGTAAATGGCTCGCCGGCGATGTACCTGCTGCTCGTGGCATTTTGTCACTAGCCTTCCAGGCGAACCCAAACAGCGAGGAGATTTGGTTGGCTGCTGTGAAACTGGAATCCGAAAACTACGAATACGAACGCGCTCGTAAATTGCTTGCCAAAGCCCGTGGTTCTGCGCCGACTCCTCGCGTGATGATCAAAAGCGCTAAGCTGGAATGGCTGCTCAATGATTTGAAACCGGCGCTTGTTTTACTAGAAGATGCGCTTCGGACATTCCCTGAGTTTCCGAAACTATGGATGATGAAAGGACAGATCTTCGAGCAGAAGAAAGAACTTCAAATGGCATTTGATGCTTATAATCAAGGCGTGAGTATTTCATTGTTTGCTTTAGTGAATCGCAATAGAATATTAATACTTTTGTAGATTAGAAAATGCCCGAATTCAATCCCACTGTGGCTCTTGCTGTCGCGATTAGAAGAACGGAGGAAGCTCTTGATCAAGGCACGTTCGGTATTGGAGCGAGCCCGCCTCAAGAATCCGAATAATGACCTGCTATGGCTTGAAGGTATTCGTGTAGAAACTCGCGCTGGGTTGCGTGATGTGGCACTGTCTATGATGGCGAAAGCTCTTCAGGAATGTCCTACATCCGGTATGCTCTGGGCTGAAGCAGTATTCATGGAACCGCGAGCGCAGCGCAAGACAAAGTCTGTGGACGCTCTGAAGAAGTGTGAGCATGATCCACATGTGCTACTGGCCGTCAGTAAACTGTTCTGGGCCGAGCGCAAGCTGAGCAAATGTCGGGATTGGTTCGCTCGGACGTTAAAGATCGATCCGCATTATGGTGACGCATGGGCGTACTGGTATCGGTTCGAGCAACTGCATGGTACACCCGAACAAATGGAGATTGTGCTGCAGCGCTGTGTGACTGCTGAGTCCTATCATGGGGAGATATGGTGCGTGGTTAGCAAAGATATCCGGAATAATACATTGACTACGGAACAAATTCTGCAGTCCGTGGCTAAACAAGTGGTTATACCGATTTAACTGTAACTATAAATTTCTTTTAGCTATCTCATAAGAATGAAGAATTAAGTAATGATTTCATATATTACTAGAGACAAATTAAACATCGTCTTAGTCCCTACATGAACTCTCAAGCCGTGGTTTAATGTATCATCTGATTTATGAAGTTTAAGAGTTTTCAGCTAATTCAATACATGCAGCGGCATGTACCAACCCTCTGGTTGTTTGCCACTATGTGTATCATTCCCGTTAGTCATCTTCGCGTACGTAGCGGGCGTCAGCCAGGGGAAAGAGTACTGCTTTGCCTCCAGCCTCGGCAGCATCCCGTTCACGCTGCAGTAATTCCGGTGCAAACCCCGTCTTCCCGTGCATCGCTTTGCTCCTGAAATCAGATGGAGTGTGGCGATCACATGGTGAACGTGGGTCGTTTGGTGAGATACACAAGAATTCACTTAAGTAAAATGTCTTGCAGACACGCGTCGGAAAATCTTAAATATCTCGCAAACTATTAGTGATAACGTTATCAACTAGTCTACAATTTAAAGAGGGAGAATTGCTCTTTCACCCTATGTGCATTTTTAGTTGCTCACTTAACTAGGAATACCCCAACTTCGCATTCAAAGTTGGCGTATTTTTCAGTTTTTACCAAACACGCGTCGGGAAATCGATAATATCTCGCGAACAATTAGTGATAACGTTGTCAGTAAAGGTTGAGATGATAGAGGAAGAGTTGTTCTTT
>JAODVP010062379.1:0-14336 GCA_025400035.1 Tetradonia laticeps
TGCGCTATACAAATCTGCTATTTTGATAAGAATGCGTTGAGCTGTGAACTTCGGTACACACTCCTTATCAGCACTAAGGAAGGGCTTAGAGGGTTTTCCACCCAAATTCGCCCACATACCTGGCTATAAAGTCAAATGCCCAAATTCGGACCCCAGTTCAAATTCGGACCATCTTTAACTTTCAATTTAAACTGGAAATCACTTGATTTTCCTCTACATATCTATAGTTTTCTAACCAAATTATCCCCATTTTCCATAATTTTACTACACCAATAAACACGACAATTTATTATTTCTCTTTGAATTGTAGTTCCTTTGAACCCACACAATATCGATAAGTTCTCCATTGTCAAACGAAGGCTATAAATGTCACATTTTGTTTACCGTTCTTACCTACTTCGCGTCTACCTCCCACCATAAATAATCAATCTATACTTTTAGAATCTATATTTTTAGATTTCGAATGCGAACATTAACGCACAAATCCAGAATAAGGGTTCGTTAGCGAACGAAATGATTCAATTCTCCATTAATCAAATTCCCAATAAATACCTAAATACCTTCATGAAAGATAAATACCCTCAGCGGGCTCAATGAGTGAATTACGTGCGTCAAATTTGATCGTTCCAATTTTCCGGCAACATCAAAGAACAGCCGATGCGGATTTGTGCGGGTAGGTTAGGTCCACATAAGCGGAGCACACACAAAGTGACGCGACGACACACATCGCGACGTTGTCGTTTTTGCGCTCAAACATCCGCATATTAAATCCACAAAGGCTTTAATATTTGTCGCAAACTTGCGTTTGAGTGTATCATACTGTAGCACAAACTTGGAATGCGTTGAATTCAATGAATACGCGTATTAAATGAGGGTATAAACAAAGCAAAATGTCTTGAACAGACCCTTCTGAATCATTTTTCTTTTAAATATCTTTTAAAGTTTTGGTGTTATCGTTGTTATTTATTTAAAATTGAAGAAGGTTATCGCAAAGCGGTTTTCTATATTGTGTTCAGAAGGGTCTGGTGTGGTGTGAGGAAAGTTTTTAGCTTCCTGTTAAGACCAGAATTAAGTCAAACACAATTGTTTTATCGAAATCTGGGAATTTATAGTTAAAAAAAAGCTCCTCACAAAATATTTAATTACGAGGATACTAATAAAGATAATTTAATTTTTCAAAAAACTATTTATAGCTAAAGAAACAGACTATAACATACTAAATTTTCAGAAAATTATCATTTTTAATTTACTAGTTATTCACTGATAAACCCATTCAAACCTTACAAATACTAAGTTATCTGTGCGTAATATACAAAAATATCATAAAATTATAGCACAGTAAAAAAATTTTTGTAGACCTGTGTTATTTATCGATCAATTTAATCCTGACATTAATTTATATCACAACTTGAAGCGAATGTCGCATATAATTCCTAATAAAAACCTCATTTGTAGCTCCGTCCCTGTTTTATCGAAATCTGGGAATTTATAGTTAAAAAAAAAGCTCCTCACAAAATATTTAATTACGAGGATACTAATAAAGATAATTTAATTTTTCAAAAAACTATTTATAGCTAAAGAAACAGACTATAACATACTAAATTTTCAGAAAATTATCATTTTTAATTTACTAGTTATTCACTGATAAACCCATTCAAACCTTACAAATACTAAGTTATCTGTGCGTAATATACAAAAATATCATAAAATTATAGCACAGTAAAAAAATTTTTGTAGACCTGTGTTATTTATCGATCAATTTAATCCTGACATTAATTTATATCACAACTTGAAGCGAATGTCGCATATAATTCCTAATAAAAACCTCATTTGTAGCTCCGTCCCTGCCTCTGCCCATAATTCCTTTTATACTCGTCCTTTATATCTTATATATTTAGCAATAATCCGTTATCCTTTATCTGGATAATATATTTGTGTATGGATACGATGCGAGTCTTTAGCCATCCTTAAAGTCAGCGTATAAATAATAAAAAAGCCGTAGCGCTCCGCTTATCGATTACCAGAGGGTTTTTTACGCGGAAAACGCCTATTCCTATATAGACGCACGAATTTTCTCCATTCTCACCCTGCGAGCTTTTTTCACTCGGCCGCCTCACCTACTGCCGGCTTCACTGGAGGAACACTGGAGGCAAACATGTAGCTGCAGAAAAGAAAGGAAAAGGCAGCGAAGGCGATGAAACAATAAAAAGCTTTAATGTCGGGGTGTATTTTTCCGCGAGGCATTTATGAGAGGCAAATACACATTTGGTAAAATAACTGCAGCGAAAAGGTGAGAATTGCAATTACATTCTGATAAAAAATGCATTCGGGAATTAAAAATGTCATTTGTAATAAAACCCGGTTAAATATACATGTGATAAATGTCAAATACGGATTTTTAAATTTTCACAAACAGCAAAATCAAGGAAGGAAATAAGTCGCATCATCGAACAAGCGCGTATTTACACATCGAGGAGACAAACAATCGCGCATTTCCCGTCTTTCAGGTCGCTGCGTTCGCGAGGTGTTCGCGAGGGGAATAATTCAACATAGAAATGGCACGAGTAGATTTCAGAGGCAAAACAATGTGCGGTTGGAAGATGACTCTTTTTGTGCCTTGTTATCGCAAAAAGACGAATAAAAATATAAAAATGAGAAACAGAAGAAACGAAGGAAGAATATTTCAAGCGCAAATGAAAATTTTTAATTAAATTAAAAACATTAATTTGTGGCTCCAAGTTTATATGTGACATTTGGTGGAGCCGCCGCTACAAAAAATCATTTTGCTTGTGACAACCGCAGAATTTGCCAGCTGGGGAAGAGTGGCGCTAAAGGTCGGCTGCGGCGATATTGCCAAATCTCGATTTATTAGAATGGCACCCTATATTACCCCTATATTTCCAAATTTATATATTTATATAGTTTACATGCGACATTCTCCAAAAATCGTAAATCTGCACAGCAAGACTTAATTGATTGGCGGTCCTGTGATTGCCTCTTCCAAGGGGAGGGGTGATGAAGACGGCGGCTCTTCCCCATCATGGACAATGCGGCGGCAGCTGCGAGAAAAGCACTGGCGTCACTCGCTGCAATTCAATGTGACAGCTAAAAGATTAAAATCTTCCGCTCGCCCTTATCTCGCCCGTCTCAGACATCGACATGTCCAATATTTTATATGCTTCAGCAGTGACCGTGGTCGATGCGGGCGGCGGAAACCTGCCACTCAACTATTTTATTCAATTTTGCGCGATTCTCCTGCAGCTGACTCCGAACGACGACAAAAACGATTTTAATGATTGCGACGTAAAACCGGCGACATATTTAATATAAACTGTTGACACTGCAGATGTTGCTGGGTGTCATCTTTTTGCGTCAACAACGTTTCGGGGAAATTCCCATTCGGATGCGACTCATTCCGACGACTCGGATTCGAGTTCCTTATCGACAGTGACGCACTCGCTGCGCTTCCTTTAAAATTGCCCCGGAATGCTCCAGCTTGCGTGCCGCTTTACAGCTTTCGGAAAGACATTGAAAGTCTGCCAATATAGTGCGGTAAATAGTGCGCGATTCGCAGGGTGCGTGCGGAATGTATGCGCGGATGGGCTTTTTATGACGGCTGCAAGCTTATCTGAGTGCGGCGGCGGCGGCACATTTCATTTATCTTCTTCACGGCTGACTGGTGCCAGGAGTGTCGCATCTTTTTCGATGATCAACCTCAGCTTTTTGATGTACGGTTTTTCTTCTTATAAATTCCATGAGTAGGTATATATTAATCGATACAAACGTAAATAATAGAATCTATTCTTAGGGCAAATTGATAATATAACATAGAGAGACATTAAAACATTAATTACGAGACAACTAATCAATATTTATGTCTATAATTAACAAATAGTATAAACCACATGTACTTTCTTTTACGAAAATTTTAATGATTTATTTTAATTATACTGGGAGTTGTTAATAATTTTCTGATGAGTGTACGTTTCATTAATTGAATCTATAAGCTGTCGTTTGACAATTAATTACGAGAAAATATAATTTTTCTCTGAAAATTTCACTGTTTATAGAAAAACCTTTTATCCTTTGACTTACAAAGAGATTCCATGAATACTACAAAAGTTATAACATATTGTGTGAGGTAGCAAGCAGAAAATTTCTAGTTTTTATAGTTTCTTTCCTCATATTTTAAGGAGATTAAAAATCCTTGAAATGAAACAAACATAAAAGAATGGGCTTAAGAAGTGAACATGAGCTTGGTTATACACAAGAGCGCATATAAATTTCCTCTTTTGATTGGAAAAGAAATTCACAGAAATAGTATTAATATTACAAAAGTTATGATCCATTTTGTAAACTAATTCTGTTCAAACTGAGAAATATATGCAACCAAAATGATTTCAAAATTTAAAATTAATTACGAGAAAACTAATCAATATTTTTGTCTATAATTAACAAATACTATAAAACACTTTTATGTGCTTTCTTTTCCGAAAATTTGAATGATTTATCATAATTATATTGAGAGTCAGTAATAATTTTCTGAGCGTACGTTTTACTAAGTAATCTAAATAATATGGTTTGACAATTAAATACAGCTAAAGGAAATATCAATTTCTTCTGACAATTTTAAAGCATATAGAAAATCTTTTCCTTTCTCGACTACAAATTTACATGTTTTAAATAGTAAAAAACGACAAAAGTAAATATAATTTTTGTATGAAAATTTCACAGTTTATATAAAAACCTTTTTTTTATTGATTCTAAAAATTACAAAGAGATTCCATAAATATTACAAAAGTTATAACACAGTTTGTGAGATATCAAGCAGAAAATTTCTAGTTTGTTTAGTTTCTTTGCTCATAATTTAATTTTTAATCTCCTTCATATGAAACAAACATTAAAGAATTGGGTTTAAAAGGTGCACAGAGATAATATTAATATTACAAAAGTTGTGATCAAATTTATAAACTAATTCCGTTCAAAACAAAACTATATATAACCAGTATGATTTCGAAAATTAAAAAATTAATTACGAGAAAATAATTAGTATTTTTGTCTATAACTTACAAATACTATAAAACACTTTATGTACTTTCTTTTACGAAAATTTGAATGATTTATTATAATTATATTGGGAGTTAGTAATAATTTTCTGAGCGCACATTTTACTAATGTGATCCAAATTCTATAGTTTGATAATTAATTACAGCTAAAGGAAATATCATTATCTTCTAAAAATTTTAAAGCATATAGAAATTATTTTCGTTTCTTGACTGCAAAAATTTAAGATAGATGCTAGTAATCCAACAAAGTTATATCATATTTTGTGAACTAATTCAGAACAACTCTAGAAAATTTTACAAATTGAAAAACCAATAAATAACTAACTATTATTTAATATATTTAATAATATTAATTAATAATATTTTGTCTGAAGTTAACGAAACTTATAAAACACAGTTTTGTTCTAGCAAAATTGAAATAATTTATTGTAAAGATACTGGGAGTTATTAATAATTTTCTATTGAATGTACATTACTTGAATCTAGATGCTGTAGTTTGACAATTAATTACGACAAAAGTAAATATACTTTTTCTCTGAAAATTTCACAGTTTATAGAAATACCTTATAGAAATATCCTTTGACTGTAAAAGTTACTGTAAAAGAGATTCCATAAATATTACAAAAGTTGTAACATATTTTGTGAACTAATTCTTTCCTCATATTTTAAGGAGATTAAAAATCCTTGAAATGAAACAAACATAAAAGAATGGGCTTAAGAAGTGAACATGAGCTTGGTTATACACAAGAGCGCATATAAATTTCCTCTTTTGATTGGAAAAGAAATTCACAGAAATAGTATTAATATTACAAAAGTTATGATCCATTTTGTAAACTAATTCTGTTCAAACTGAGAAATATATGCAACCAAAATGATTTCAAAATTTAAAATTAATTACGAGAAAACTAATCAATATTTTTGTCTATAATTAACAAATACTATAAAACACTTTTATGTGCTTTCTTTTCCGAAAATTTGAATGATTTATCATAATTATATTGAGAGTCAGTAATAATTTTCTGAGCGTACGTTTTACTAAGTAATCTAAATAATATGGTTTGACAATTAAATACAGCTAAAGGAAATATCAATTTCTTCTGACAATTTTAAAGCATATAGAAAATCTTTTCCTTTCTCGACTACAAATTTACATGTTTTAAATAGTAAAAAACGACAAAAGTAAATATAATTTTTGTATGAAAATTTCACAGTTTATATAAAAACCTTTTTTTTATTGATTCTAAAAATTACAAAGAGATTCCATAAATATTACAAAAGTTATAACACAGTTTGTGAGATATCAAGCAGAAAATTTCTAGTTTGTTTAGTTTCTTTGCTCATAATTTAATTTTTAATCTCCTTCATATGAAACAAACATTAAAGAATTGGGTTTAAAAGGTGCACAGAGATAATATTAATATTACAAAAGTTGTGATCAAATTTATAAACTAATTCCGTTCAAAACAAAACTATATATAACCAGTATGATTTCGAAAATTAAAAAATTAATTACGAGAAAATAATTAGTATTTTTGTCTATAACTTACAAATACTATAAAACACTTTATGTACTTTCTTTTACGAAAATTTGAATGATTTATTATAATTATATTGGGAGTTAGTAATAATTTTCTGAGCGCACATTTTACTAATGTGATCCAAATTCTATAGTTTGATAATTAATTACAGCTAAAGGAAATATCATTATCTTCTAAAAATTTTAAAGCATATAGAAATTATTTTCGTTTCTTGACTGCAAAAATTTAAGATAGATGCTAGTAATCCAACAAAGTTATATCATATTTTGTGAACTAATTCAGAACAACTCTAGAAAATTTTACAAATTGAAAAACCAATAAATAACTAACTATTATTTAATATATTTAATAATATTAATTAATAATATTTTGTCTGAAGTTAACGAAACTTATAAAACACAGTTTTGTTCTAGCAAAATTGAAATAATTTATTGTAAAGATACTGGGAGTTATTAATAATTTTCTATTGAATGTACATTACTTGAATCTAGATGCTGTAGTTTGACAATTAATTACGACAAAAGTAAATATACTTTTTCTCTGAAAATTTCACAGTTTATAGAAATACCTTATAGAAATATCCTTTGACTGTAAAAGTTACTGTAAAAGAGATTCCATAAATATTACAAAAGTTGTAACATATTTTGTGAACTAATTTAGAACAACTACAGAAAATTTTACAAATTAAACTACTAATAACTAACTAATAAAAAGTTTTGTTTGAAATTACCGACAACTATAACATGTAATATACTTTGTTCCATCAAATTTTGAATAATCTATTGTAAATATACTGGGAGTTATTAATAATTTTCTGTTCAGTGTACGTTCCAGTAATTGAAGCGAGATGCTGTAGTTTGACAATAGATTAAGACAACAGTAAACATAACTTTTCTCTTAAAATTTCACAGTTTACAGAAAAACCTTTCTTTTTTCAACAGTTAAAATGACAATGAAATTCACCTTGTTTGAATCAAAAGTTATACCAATTGCAAATCTGTATTATGATATCATTTTCGATTTTTATTACTAATTTTATAGATTTCAAAACGAAGAAAAATAGAAAATACGCGAACGAACTTGGCAATGCTCTGCTTGTATCAAGATCAGAATTCAATTTTCGTATTTATAAGCCAACAAGTAGATGTTTGTTAGTTTATTTATTTGTTTGTTTGTTTGTTTTAATACTTATAATGAAAATATTTGTAATACGAATCCATTCAGAAAAGCAAACGCATGTAGTTTCCGTATTTATTCCTCTATATTGGACGTAGCTCCGCAGAGCAGTGCAAAGCATCGGAATTGCAAATTTATACACGATATTCAATATTATTATTATTACCCTGCTACGATCGTGGCGAGTTTTCGTTCAACAATAGTATCGCTCTCTATCCAGCTGTTGCTACCACGCTAAAGACTCAACTAGCATTTCAATAGAAACGTTAATATGAATCCTATTGTATTGTTTCACAATTAAATTATTTAGCTTTATACAGCATAATACAGCTTAATGAAAATCGCGTCAGAATTCCTACAATATTCATAATGATATAACACTAATGTAGTGTGATAAATGTGGAATAAAACGGGGTGAGAAGGGTTTCTAAAATTGTAAAAAATATTATTAAATATATTGTAAAACAACATCATTTTTCTTTTATAATAATAATAGTAACAGTAAATTTACTGTCAGTTCTTGTAGAAATTGTTAGAAATTAATTTTGTAAATTAACCAAGATACTATTAAAGAAAAACAAACAAATCCTCGAAACGTGTTGTTGTTCGGTGTTAACGCGGTATTTAGGCCGTAGCTGCCGCCTCCCCTCAAAAAGTAAGCGTAGCTATGTGCTTCGCTCCCTCGGGAGCGGTCTTAATGTAATTTTCGGGAAAATCGTCTCGTCCGCCATCTCGGCAGCAACAGCGTCAAACTAGTCTGCACGCAAGGCTCTGATAAACTTGCGAAACGGATAAACTTACATAATTAGATTGTAATTATAACTTCTGGAAAATACGCTGGTTATCACATCTTATTAGGAGATTTATTTACTTTCTTTATCTTCAATATCTTCAAACCTGCAGAAGTGAAACGTAATTTGCGGTCTAAAAAATTATAAGTTGAATGTCTAAGATAATATGCAAGTGACGAAGATAATGGCTCGGAAAGAAGTTCAATTATGTTATCAATTGTGTGATCAAATGTATTTCGCTCCCATTTTCAGCCCGCCGATAAAAATTAAAATTGCGCCTCGCACAATGAACAGCGTATTAAAAAGCTGCGCATTTGCACATAATTCCGCAATCCTCCAAACTCCAATACCAATTCAGCGCGTTCTCCACGTTTATTAATGAGCATTGCGCCAATTAAAAAACCGACATTCGACGCCAGACTGCTTGTTCGGAGTTTTCCACAGCGCCGAACTCGCATTAAACCTCATTCTTTCGCAAGCATTCCTCCGCTAACAACGTGCAAAAACCTATGCATATTAACAGAATAATCAACTTTTCCTCGCTGTTCGACGCTCACTTTTCCTCGTGGAAAAACTCAAGCAAACATATCGCCAGCGCTTTTTAAAATTCCTACGGATGTTCTCTAACTACATGTAATTACGAACATGCCTAATTTATGTTTAATTAGTAAACACTTTTAAACTACACATATTTTAATACATTCTGTACAAATTTTTGAGACTGAAAAGTTCTTTATTTACAGATAAACGAGATTAACACTTGTTCTTGTTAGGTTAAATTCCTTAATTTCTCCTCCGAAATTATATTAAATCAGACATGGTGCTGCCATCTACTATCAAGTACCTGAAACAAACTTACTTTAACTCAAAGCATCCATGTTCCTCTGCAACCTCTGCACTCGCTGCACTACTGCTTCGATCGAAACTTATTGATATACAAAAAGAAACTAAACAAAACCAAAGATTCATGCCATACATTCATTCATCCGCGGTACCGGAAACAGCATATGAAACTTTATGAAAGTGCTAATTCATGTAGCAAGTTATATTACCCAAATAATTTATGAGGAGATTGTCCTAAGTCGTAATAAAGTTAAAGTACCTATAACTATATTAAAAATGCAATACTGTACCTTGTTGCCTTTTTAGTTTTAGATCTCACATACCGATTATATTTCTCTAAATCATTTTATTCCACTAAACATTTTTGATCCGTAAATCCATAAATCCATAAATCAAATAATGTTAATTAAATAATCGGTTCATTTTTGAAGCGCGCAATTTAATAATTAACTACTGAATAAATAATTATAATGAATCAATAATGCGATGTAATAATTGAATTAATTATTGCGAGCAGGCGACAATGATTGGAATAAACTTTATTTGTTTAATAAATGGAGCACAAATTAATGTTTAAATCAATTGTGGGTATTATAGTACATTATCATTATTAATTGAAATTATAAAAATAAAGTCAACGTTTAATCCTATTTGCGTGTTTATATATTTTTGTAAAGTATTCGGTTTTGAACCATATATTTAAAAATTAGTAATTTTTAATTGGGTACATAAAATAGGAAATAAAAAAATAATGAAAATAAATATTGAACTTAGTGTTTTATTATAGGCAACTTTTGATACTCACTTTTTTGGTAGTTCGGTCATATGTCAGAAGAGGCGCTTCAAATACATCCAGAATTATCTTTAGAAAACTCTTTAAATATTGGAGTAAACTCACATTAACAATTCTTATAATAAAATTTAGATTTTATGAATAATTATTACGTATTATTATTCATACTTTTAGTTAAGAATATAGTATAAAATTAAGGTTTAATATAGGCAACTTTATATACATTAAATATGGATGTTTAACTTGATGGTACGTTTTACAAATATTGGTTTTTCAAATTAAGAATATAACTCATAGCATGGCAACTATTTATGATCAGATTACATAATCTTTACACTCTAACCTTAAGACTCTAGATAACAATATGATCTTATTGACCCTTTATCAATATTTATTAGTTATAGTAGTTATAGATTCAATAGAATCAATAAATTAAATAAATTGCACAACAATTGCATTTCTAAAACCAATCAAGCAACGATGGTGTCCAGAGGTTTACCTCATCTCTTGCTATTCACGGTAATTTCTGTAATATCTGTACTAGTTTCAGTCCAAGCTGATGAACAAAAGGATGTTATAATTATCGGGGGTGGTCCAGCAGGATTAGCAGCCGCTTCACGTTTAGACAAAAACAATGTGAACTATTTACTCCTAGAGGCCGAGCCTCGTTTGGGCGGAAGAGTCCACAGTGTTCCATTTAGCGACGCCATTGTGGACCTAGGAGCCGAATGGATGGACGGTGAAGAAGGTAACGTTATCAATGACTTAATGAAGGATACCGGACTTGTCCACCATCAAGATACCTCCTTTTATCAAATCTTCTCTTCGGATCGTGAGGAAATCGGCAGTGACTTTAGTAACGAATTGATGGGGATTTACATAGAGGTCTCTGGAGGTGGTACTGAAGGTCAAACAATGGGAGATCATTTCATTCCAAACTACATGAAGGTCATCAATGAAAAGTATGCCAATGACAAAGTCAAACTACACTTTGCAACACAGACAATGACTTTGTTTGAGAAATATGCCTGTAGTCAAGATGCAGTTAGTAGTTGGCATGAGACTTCTTCCAAAAATGATTTCAAGGAGTTATCTGGAGATAGATTCAGCCATTGGAATGGTAAAGGTTTCTACACAGCTCTAGAACATCTGATAAAAGACACTAAAGTTCTTGAGAAAATTGTCCTCAACAAACGTGTTACCAAAGTGGATTACACCTCGGATCCGATTGTCGTAAAAGGAGATGATTTTAGTTATACTGCTAAATATGTTTTGTTCACTCCTTCATTAGGAGTGTTGAAACATTGTCATGATACTATGTTTACCCCTGCTTTGGGAGAGAATAAGGTAAAGGCCATTGATGCTGTTGGTTTTGGAGGCGTTGCTAAAGTTTTCCTGCACTTTCCCGAACACTGGTGGGGCAATAATTCGGATATTAACCTGGTGTGGAGTTGTGATGATCGGATGAATCTTGCGGTACAGTTTCCCCATGGTCCTCAAATGGTAAACAGTTTATTGTTACATTTTAGAATTTTAAAAATCATTAATTTCATTTTCGTAGAAAGGAAAAACGTGGTTAAATGATTTATACTCTTTAATGGGGTCACCCAATGATCCAAATATCTTGACTGCTTGGTTTACGGGTGATTTTGTACCGGATATTGAGAAGATGGACGACACTGTTATCATTGACGGTATTGTGTTCGCGTTGGAGAAGTTCCTTGGACATTTGCATAAAGTACAACGTCCTGATAAAATCTTAAGGTGATATATGTTAATATATGTTACTATTTCATGGTAATTTGGTAATTTGTTGTTATAGGAAAAACTGGTATACCAGTCCTCACTTCCAAGGGACCTACAGTCATGATACTATTGCGTCCCGGAAATTGGTACCGAAAGGGAGGGAAATCTTGGGGGAACCTGTCAACAATCTTCTCTTTGCTGGAGAAGCCACGCACTGTGATTATTATTCAACTGTTCATGGCGCTGTTGAGAGTGGTTATAGGGAAGCAGACAGTGTACTTAAACATTTAAGTAAAAGTAAAAGAAGTGTCGAGTTTTGAAATGATAAATTGGAGAGTTCACTGCACTACCCAGAAGTGAATTAATTAAAAATAATAACACAAGCACAAGCGAAGTTGTTTGACTTGTTTCATCATTAATTTTCTAATGAAGTTTTATTATCCTTTCCTTATTTGCTCTTTTGTTATTACGGTTATCTAGAGGAGCGGACATTTTTTAATGATAAATACATGCAAACTATCATAGTCCTTCAATCAAATAAGAAATGTAAGATAAATTGTTTTATCACATCAAATAAGACAATTTCAGTTGTAGAGAAAATTGTACATCGGATAAACTTCAAAACTATCAAAAATTCCACTTTCAGCTAAATTTTCTAAAGCCCTTTTGCAGGGAAACTATTAAAGTAACCAAAAGAAACTCTCTCGCGAACTGTCACCTTGACGCGGTGAGGGGACTTGTGTACCTCAATGAAGCCTCAAGCTGTACAAGGGAAAGCATAGTTTTTGGTAGGGTCACCCATACCTGGGAGGTTGGAGCTGATAAGTCAGACCAAGAACAGTTCACCACACGGCTGTAGTCTCGTGGCTGAGGGCCTGCACAGGGTACTACTAACGATGCCAGGAGCGGGCTATAAGGGCCCAGATCCCGATATATCGGAAGATCTTGCTGTCTAAGGTCATGTCTCGCGAACAAGGTCATTTAGTGGAGCTTGGCTTCATCGCCCGGGTCAAAGTGGACAGGAAACCACTATAAAAAAAAACTCAATCCATGGTGGGACAGCACATGCCAACGGATGCGTGGTCAGGGAGCGGCCTGACCCCTAGTGTGTGGACTCTGGGTACCTGGCGAGCCCCAGTTTCAAGAAGCCTTCCTGTGGTAATGCGGGACACTTCAGAGATAAACAAGGGGGAGGGTGACCCCCGAAAAACACCCCGAGAGGCCGACCAAGGAATCTCGCCTACATCTTCGTCAAACGACGACACGACTCGCAGGTTCGGGGACCTATCCATCAAGGACCCTACCTGCAAAAAGAGACTGAGAGTGAGGCCGGTAGGAAGAGGTTCAAGAACCTCCTCCTAGAGGGGATATCTGTGGAGGAGGGAAAGGGCAGCAGTGTCCTTAGTGCCTCCACCACCATCAAACCCACGACAGAAGAGGATGCGCTCGGACGGTAGCACGCCGAACGCAGGAAAACGTGTGAAGCGGCAAGAGGCTTCACTAAAGTCGGGACCGTCCTCGACACAAGCACAAACGAGGCCGAGTGTTAGCTCGACAAGCTCCTCACAAAGGCACAGACCGAGGCCTGAGAGGAAGGGATCCTGGAGGCGATTACGCTAGGCGCGGGGGTTGGCTCTGCAAAGTCTGCCATCCATAGCATACATCATCGGCCGGACTGGATTGCGCTTTCCTGCGCGAACCTAGAGACGGCGATATGGATAAGGGACATTGTGCCTTTCCTTAAGCTCCCGGAAGGAGGAAAGATGAGTGTGGTCTCAGAAGGGGACCTGCCCCATCCAAAGACCTTCGTGGGACGCTTCCCGAGCAAGGGGATAACTAGCGACAGGCTTCTGAAGCTCGTCGTTGGTCAAAACCCTGTTGGTGCGACGGAGTGGCGTATACTCCGCCGTGCAGAGAGGGAAGGCAAGAAGGAGGACATTGTGTTCTGCATCGACTCCAAGTCCGCCAAAAGCCTCGAGCAAAGCGGAATGCTCAACTTTGGTTTCAGCACTGTTGAGCTGAGACAGCGCAACAAAAGGTTAGAGGAGGAGGAGCTGGGCCCTGGGGCGCAAGCCCCAAAAAGACCCAGAGAGGAAGTAGAACGTCAGACGCCCGGGACTGATGCGATAGAGGCCACGACGTCGGCTCCATTGCAAGAGAGACGGGCTAATGTAACGGTATCTACAGTGGCGGATGGGGCGTTAGGAGAGTCCAGCGCTCAGGAGCCGTCAGCGAGGATCCCACCGGGTGGAAAGGGAGTGGAAGGCCAAAAGACTTCTACAAACCCTAAAGCCAAAGGTGGAAAGAAGAACAAGAAGAAGAACACCAGGACTATCCCCAAAAAGACTGAATAAGTCTAATTGGGGAGATGATACCGGTGTTG
>JAODVP010062490.1:0-14336 GCA_025400035.1 Tetradonia laticeps
TTGTACAAATATTGTATTTTTTAACAAATATGTATGTACTTTACAAATTACACTGGAATGTGTGTGCCCGCTATGTAGACGAATAGATGTGAACACAGTTTTCCCAGGAAATAGTTCATACCTGTTGAAAAAAACTTCAGCTATGGGCATTGCACGTTGCTCAAATCGGTGCTTTTACTGCGACCGGCATGGTCAATCAAGGGTTTTAAGATCTGTCAAATCAATCACCAACGCGAACAGACGGCGGCACGTTAGTAAACAACGTTGCTTTATAAGCAATAAGGAACGCGGAGTCTAGCAATACAAATAATTTTATTTTCATTAATTAATTCTGATAAACTGGAATCTTACCTAGATCTAATTATATTATAAAAGTTGTTATTACCACAATTGCACATAACAACAAAGACCAAGACTGCATAAGGTACTCATATCAAAATGCTCAGAAACAATCCCCGAATAAACACTAAACGTTTGTTGGTCGAGTTCTTATCCACCCTGTATAACAATTTTGTTGTAATTGCAAGCGCAATTTTAAATAAATCTATCCACTTACTTTGTGAATTGCCGTCGCATTTATTATTGGCTTCCATAACTTATTTAGGGGAATTATTTATACAATTATGTACGAATAATGCCCTAGACCAGTGGTTCCTTTTATATATCTTGGTCCCACCTTCTCATTTTTCGCGACCCACCATTCACTTCATATGAAAAGGAAAAGTAACAAATTCCGAATAGTATACGCTTCTATCAATAAATTCGAGCTAAGTGTCTCCAAGTCACTTTTAGATTGAAATATCATTTGCTTTATGCCGTAGTTCGGCCGTCGATGTGTAAGCGCGACTTTGCTTAAAGGTTAGGTTAGGACACAAAGAATCATGGTACCTCAACTATACCACATCACATTGTATATGCAACTTTGTTTTTCACACACAAAATATAGTAATGTCCATCAAATTAATTAGAATTACATATAAAACTACCAATGACCACCTTAATTTGAATTAATCATAATAATTTATTTAAGTATAGTATCATAGATTACATTAAAATAAAATAACACATTCAACTACCGATGGGGATGACATTGCCCGCGTACGCAGAATTAGTGTCAGCTTACTTGTTGATCAATCAATAAATGGTTTGGCCGTGTGCGGCTAGTGTGTTCGTGTTCAATACTTCGTTAATGTTTTACATCTATATAACTCCAACAGCAAGCGGTACTTCACCCAGTGATTCAATGCGCCGTAGAGAACAGAACATAATTCGAATATACGCTAAAATCACTCTACATTCCAGTAAATAAAAATTTCTTCTTCCAAACATAATGCCTGCTCTTAAATTCTAAAATCTGGGTTCTTTATATGCATATGTTGAATAAAGCTTCGATTAAACGCTTCGTTTGTTAATTTGGTCAAAAATCTTGGCATCCATCCAGCACCTTCCAACGCAAATTTGGTAAAGCAGCAATTTCTCCATTTACAATGCATCTTGTTGTTCAAATTCCCAAATGAAAATACACTACTGGTTACCGAGTTGATACAATTTGAACATGACGCGCACACATGGCGACACATTTAATGAATCAATGGGACTACGAGCGACTGCATTGGATGCTTCGTTGCGCTCACAATTGCCAGCAGAAGATCAAAGAGTACAAGATGTACGATAGGTTGCCGTAATTAATGCATTATTTGTAGGTAATAGTAGTAGGTAATTTGTGTTGCTGTTTTATCGACTGTTTGTTGCAATTCGCATGTTCCGTTAAGCTTTCTTTATGTTTATGATCGTGCTGCACAACAAAACGCTTATCTCTTGTCTGCGCGTGTGTGCTAATCGATGAAACTCTGCTCGACGCAGGCTTTCACTCGCTTCTCGTACTCGCGTCGGTTTTCTTTGTACAGTTGAGCTGCCATTGAATTTGCCGGCGAATTTGGGTTTGGATCACTTAATAAAGACTGGAAAACATTACACAGTCATTAACAATTAATCATATTTTCATTAATAAATGAGTTTGGAAAGTTCATAACTAAATATTAGGTTGGAGTGTATTCTGGGTTGCCTATGTTAATTCCAACTTACTTGAATAGAAGTTAAAATGGCGGATACATCATATGTAGGACTCCACCGGTTTTGTAATATATCTAAACATATGCCGCCATCAGCATACACGTTGGGATGAAACATGTGACTGACGAAGCGGACAGTGGGAGGTTTGTTTGGATACTCTTCTGTAAACTCTATGGTGAGCTTGAAGGTGCCATCCTCGAACGGCGTGTCGTGCGGCCCAAATATGACTGCATTCCATATCATTATGTTATTGTCTGTCGGCGCGCCACTAACTCCAGTAGGAGGATCTTCTTGTAAACTACAAATTTAATCAACAATGAGAAATATTTTGTTTGCGCCAGTTATCCACACAAAACGCGATAAGAAGCATGAAATATTTCATTAATCAATGCAAGGCCAATAACTGATGACGCATTCATAATAAATATTTTCGTCTGTTCAGAGTAAAATAGATAATTCAAAATATATTTACCGTTTAAAATCTCTCATAAGGCGTCGTCTGGCAGGCGTAGACATTTTTATAACGCAATTCGCACGCTAATATTCGTAGATCAAGATCGAGACTGGGACACGCAGGTCACAGATGAGGTCTCAACTGTTTCTATGATTGTTATGACCGTTAGGTTGTCGAATGTTGAGGATCAATTGTGCCCGCGGACGTACAGCTGTTTCAAAGCCCAATGTTCTATTCGCTGATCACCACTTACACACGATCCACACGGATTTCACTGCTTGTGTTGTGCATGGACGTCGTTCGCATGACGTTACGTTTTGCGTTAGGGCCAAAAATTGCAGCCTGTCCCAGGGCCAGGTGCTTGTTGGCGCGCGTGCTGCAGACGCGCTGAAAACTGCGGTGGTTCTACTGCGCTGTTTTTTCGGGCTTGTTGACGCGAGAAGGTCACTTGCCCTAAACACAATTCAGGATTAGAGATAACTCGCGGCGCTCGCGGTTTATTGGATTGGCGAGAGCACGAATTTACTGGTGCACATCTGACGGATCCGTCGCCATATTATCTGGCACAAGAATGACATCAGGTTTTGTCTAGGGACTTTGGTTTTGAAACTGGTTGAATGAAACGAGTTTGAGTGGAAACACTGGAATGTTCGGGAATGTTCGAGAAAGCACAAGGTGTACAAGGTGTTGTAAATCACTGGAGACATAATGCCAAATTCTGATTTCTGTTGGTATTTCTAGACATAAGTGAAATATCATAAAATATATTTGTTATATAGAGGCAAATTTTATGGATGTGTAGTTTAAAAAGCTAATTATGTAGTTAATGTGTTGAAATTATTGAGAACAAATTATTGCCAGGTTAGGCAACTCAATAGGACAAAGTTACTAAATATTGTTTACTAATTATAAGTTTAACAACAAATTTAACTATATTTATAATTAAAGTACAATTACAAAACAAATTTTAATATGGTCCATTGTATTTAATGTAACACTATACAACACTTGTTAAACTTTTTCAACGTGACATATTGAAAAGAAATGTGACATTAATGAAATTCGACATTTTTTATTTATTTCTCACCAACTTTACTCACGTATTTAGTTACTTGTCGCATATGTTCTCTACTTCCAATAATTACTAGGCAATACTAGGCAATATTGTTTAATGCAGAGATCATAGTGTAATGTGACGCTATATCTTTTAATAGCATTATGAGAATGACGACAATTTGTGCTATTTTGGTTGCATAAAAATCATCATTTTTCAGCCCAGATCCCAAAGACCACTCTACTATTAATCTGCTTAAATTGCAATAATAACAATTGGCAGTTAACGAAACAAATGCGAAACAAACTCATAGACGCGACTTGATGTCCCGAGTGTTAATATGCAAAATAAATCATCATCACATTGCGTACGAATGCATAAGATTTGTGATTGGAACAATCAGTAGTAAAGATTTACTAGGATCACACAAAAACTAGAGTATGTTAAAATCGTTAAATGCTTTGCAATGACAATTACGCAACAATCTTCAGTTAACTACTAGTTTTTAATCAAAATAACAGACCGAGGCGTTCGATTCACATGCATTACATGATGCCATATGCGTTCTCACTTTTCGGACAAGCTGGAACGTCCCCATGTCCCCAATCGCACTGAAACGTAAACTGCAGCTTTCTGGGACATTCACAGTACTTGTTAGTTATACTTTGTTAATGTGCGTGTATGTAAATTAATGCATTTGAAATATGTTCTTGTTCAAGATGTCCCCGTTTACCCTTCTCCCATCATTTGGGATTCATATCTCGAGCATGATAAATATCCGAGGACGTTGGACGAGAATGCAGAACGGGCCCTGCTGTGGGGCGACGAGGTGGCGAGATGAAGCTTTTCCTGGTGATGTGTTTTGCGTTTTCTTTGGTGGCTGTGGAAGCGCGTGTTCGTCGATCAAAAGTGAAGAAGAATGCGGAGGACCTGGAGAAACCTCAGAATCAGCAACCAGCTACTGGAGAATACGATGATTTAGACGACACGGAATACGCGGAGTATTACGAGGAATACGATGACAAACGTGAGTTTTTACAATTTTTAGAAATATGTCGGCGTTGATTTCACTTCTTTGAACTTTAATTTATTACTTTTATAGGAACAACAAGTTATCCACCTCATACCAGTGCACAACCACCTGATGAACGTCCTGAGGAGGAACTGGAATTGGAATCCACTACGTTCTTCACTCAACCGTCCGATGAAGAGCCAACTGCGACAAGTTCTATTAATGTACATGTCATCGCACCCACTCGTCCGCCATTGGCACCGGAAGCTCATGCCGGGGCATATAATTGCGCTTATGAAGGGAAATTTTACCTGGAAGGTCAAAGATGGTCCCCGGCGCAGTGTATGAATTGCTCGTGTATTTACGGGAAAGTTACATGCAATAGAACTCCCAACTGTCCAAGAGGTAGGTTTTCATGAGATTTTGCTCTAGGCAAATCTGGGTTCACTTTATTTGTCCAGTTTCATACGACGCTGCCCCCGTCACACCTCCAAGTGAACCAATACCAGGCCCTCGAGGAGATACGGGCTTCCAAGGTGAGCCTGGTTATCCTGGTTCTGTTGGTACTCCAGGAACTCCAGGGAACCCTGGAATTCCGGGTCCTCCAGGTCCTCCTGGTCCTGCTCCAGACCTCTCTATGTACTACCATCAGTTAGCTTTGTCGGAAGAGAGTGGTGATAAAGGACCGTCTGCGCCAGTAGAACCTTTTCATTATATGCAAGCGCAAGTGGGCCCAATTGGGCCTAGAGGACCACCAGGGCCGCTGGGACTTGTGGGACCTCAAGGTTTCCAGGGTATTCGTGGTGAACAAGGAGAATTGGGACCGCAAGGTTCCCCGGGCCCTGTGGGACCAAGAGGATTACCTGGACCACCAGGGAAAGATGTAATCTGCTTTTTCTTAAATTTGTGAATTTAATTTAATTGTTAAATTTTCCTACGTAGGGAGAACCTGGAGAAGATGGGGAAGCTGGTCAATCTGGGGCTGCGGGTCCAGTAGGTCCTCGAGGATTATCCGGTATGCCGGGTTTGCCTGGTGTGAAAGGTCATCGTGGGTTTCAAGGTATTGATGGTTCTAAAGGAGACCAAGGTCCAGCTGGAGAAAAGGGAGCGATGGGTAATCAAGGTCCGCTAGGCGCAACTGGTCCGATGGGACCTGCAGGGCCTAGAGGTGAACGTGGACGAGAAGGTCCTCCTGGTCCTAATGGTGTTAGGGGAATGGATGGAATAGCTGGACCGCCTGGCCCAGCTGTAAGTTTATTTGTTTAGTTTGATTGTTGATATTGAAAATTGTACGGTAATTTTCTTATTTAGGGCTCTATTGGTAAACCCGGCCCTCCTGGTTTTCCAGGTAATCCTGGTAACAAAGGAGACATGGGTTCCCCAGGTCCTAAAGGAAATCAAGGCCTTCAAGGTCCACGGGGAGAGTCAGGCCGGCCTGGGCAACCTGGTGAAAATGGACCTGCTGGCCTACCAGGCAAAGACGGTGTTTCTGGCGATAAAGGTTCTCCGGGTTCTCAAGGTATCTCGGGACCACCGGGATTTCCTGGTCCTAGAGGTTTACCTGGCGCAGCTGGTAATACCGGTACGCCAGGAATTAAAGGCCAACAAGGTGTGACTGGTGAACGTGGTTACAAAGGCGATAATGGTGCCAAAGGCGATACCGGAATTATTGGCCCACGAGGTCCACAAGGTGCTGTTGGACCTGAAGGAAAACGCGGAAAACGAGGAATGCGTGGTCCTAGCGGTGAGCAAGGGGCGCAAGGTGACCGTGGGCAACCAGGTGCGCGTGGTCTGCCCGGACCTGACGGACCTATGGGACCCAAAGGACAAGCTGGAGATAAAGGCCCACAAGGTTTAGTCGGAGCTAAAGGACCACAAGGTGATATTGGTAGACCAGGTCCGACTGGTTTGCAAGGGCAGCGCGGTTTAACTGGTCGACCAGGTATGACGGGCAAACCTGGAAATCCTGGAGAGCGCGGAATTGCTGGCGCTGATGGTAAGTCAGGAGAATCAGGTCCACCCGGTTTGCAAGGATTGCCCGGACCTATTGGCCCGCCTGGCGATAAAGGTTTAACTGGTTCCCCGGGTAAGGAAGGGGAACCTGGCGTTCCTGGTACTCCTGGTCCAAGAGGAGACCCAGGAAAGGATGGAGTTCAAGGTTTGCAGGGCCCACCGGGTCTGCCCGGCTTAGATGGAGAGAGGGGCGCGGCTGGACAGCCAGGTGCAAGAGGTTTTCAAGGTTTACCGGGGGCGCCTGGGGTTCAAGGTACACCTGGCAAAGATGGCGAAGCTGGTATACAAGGGCCAATTGGATTGACTGGTCCACAAGGTCAAAGAGGTGAGCGTGGTTTTCCTGGTGAACGAGGTCCATTAGGGCAAGCAGGAGCGGCGGGTGCTAAAGGTTCTGCAGGTGCCCAAGGTGTTGATGGCCCGCCAGGTCCCATTGGTTTAAGAGGAGAAAAAGGACATGCGGGTAATCCTGGTTTAGTTGGTTTGCCTGGTTTACGTGGAATGCCTGGACCGCAAGGTGATAAAGGTGAACGAGGATCATTAGGGCCTGTTGGTGTGGAAGGTCCGCCAGGACGGCAAGGTGAGCGCGGTTTGCAAGGGCCAGTGGGTCCTGTAGGTCCGCCCGGAGAACCGGCAGAGCGCGGCGATCAAGGTTTACCTGGTCCTCCCGGTGAGTCAGGAACTTCTGGCAGTCCTGGGGAGCGTGGACCGACTGGCCCTCCGGGTATTCAGGGTTTCCCCGGTCCGATTGGAATACCTGGTATTGCCGGTCCTAAAGGTGATAGAGGTTTGCCTGGTTTAAAAGGAATGCAAGGCAATCCGGGAATGTCTGGTAAACCTGGCGAAACTGGACCTATGGGATTGACGGGTTTACAAGGAGCTAAAGGTGCTCGCGGTGAAACAGGTGCACGGGGCGATGCCGGCATTATGGGTCCACCTGGTAGACCCGGAGAACAAGGACCTGCCGGTTTGCCTGGTAATGCAGGAGCCCCAGGTATTCCAGGCGTTTATGGCATCAAAGGTACTACTGGAGATGCTGGTAGAATGGGCCCAGCTGGTCCACCAGGATTGCCGGGATTACAGGGCTTGGAAGGAGCTAAAGGAGAAACAGGTACTGAAGGACACGCTGGTCCTCCAGGTCCAATTGGCCCGCATGGTGTAGCAGGGGAACGAGGTTTACCTGGCTTGCCCGGCCCTCAAGGTGCTGTTGGTATGCGTGGCATGCGAGGAGCTAGTGGAGAAACTGGTGCACCTGGAAAACCAGGTAACGATGGGCCACCAGGACCACTTGGATTGGCAGGCCCACCAGGACTTCCAGGGCCACCTGGCGATCACGGACCAGAGGGCGTACCTGGTAAACCCGGGCAACCCGGTATTGCCGGACGTCCTGGAGATAAAGGTCCGGTTGGACCACACGGACCTGTAGGCCCTACGGGACCACCAGGATTGCCAGGACAGATTGGTCCCACTGGTCCCATTGGATTGGCTGGAGAGCGCGGTATGCGTGGCGAGACTGGTCCGCAAGGCCCCGAAGGCCAACAAGGTCAGCGTGGTAAACCGGGACCACCGGGAATGGAAGGAGTAAAAGGCGAACGTGGAGAAGTTGGTTTGAAAGGTACCAAGGGCCATAGAGGTTTAATGGGTTTACAAGGTCTTCCGGGAATTCAAGGTGTACTAGGCGATAAAGGTATACAAGGTATGCCAGGTCCTTCTGGAAAAGATGGAGAAGTTGGTCCTCGTGGCCCATCAGGTCGTGAAGGCACAACTGGCCCACAAGGCCCACCTGGACCCGCGGGTCCACGAGGAGCAAACGGTGATAATGGTAAACCAGGACCAGTAGGTCAACCGGGACCTCCTGGTCCTCCAGGGCCAAGCGGAGAAGGACTTGCATATGATGCCGCTGGCTTAGCTGCTTTATTAAGCCACGCACAGATCAATAATCAAAAAGGACCAGATTCCTTAGGTGACGAACCAATGCGTTGGTTCGGTAAAGACATCACTGACGAGGAGCGGAAAGAAATCGTCGTGAAAGCCTACGAACAATTGAAAGCATCATTCGAGAAGTTTAGAAAACCGAATGGAGACAAGAACTATCCTGCGAAAACATGTAGGGACATTGCGGCAGCGTATCCGGAATACACCAGCGGGCAATTCTGGATTGATCCCAATGAGGGAGACCCACGGGACTCCATTCTCGTGCATTGTGATATGGAGAAACGTGCTAGTTGCATTCTGCCTTCGCCGAAACGAACTACTGAAGTCACCTACACTGGAAGCGACGCGGAAATTTGGCTGGGAGACGTTGAAGGAGGAATGAAGATGACCTACAAGTCAGACAGCACACAGATTGCTTTCTTACAGCTTTTATCGTCAAAAGCGCATCAAAACATAACCTTTAACTGTAAGAAAACAATTGCGTACTATGATCAAGTGAAACATTCGTATCGAAAGGGAGTTAAGTTGACTTTATGGAATGAGGCAGAGTTAACACCGAAGGGGAATCCTCGATTGAAGTACGATACTATTCTTGATGAATGCAAGGTACGTATTAAACTAAATCCCCATTCTTCAATAAGTCTCTTCCAATTCTCACGACCCGAACTCCGCCAAATTATAAAAATCTAACTTCTCCAGTTACCCCACAAACTATTAAATCGTTTAAAGAGAATCCCTTAATAGTCAGTAAATAGGACATAACGTGTACTTTATGTTTTTTCTTTGCAATTCTAGTATCGGAAAGATTCCTGGGCCACAACAATCATCTCCTATCAAACTGATAAACCTGCACGACTACCAATTGCTGACGTGGGTATTAGAGATGTCGGTAGTGCTGACCAAGCATTCTGGATTGAAATCGGGGCAGTTTGCTTCTCTTAACTAACCTATAAATTGTTAAATATATTTTCTTTTATAAAATAAACGTAGTTCTATAGCATCACTAAAACAAAGTCAGTGTAACGTCAGAGACACAATTCAGAAGTGACAAATAAAAAGTCAAACTCACGTCAATGAATTTAAAGATTGACTAACTCTTACCACTCCACCTCTGCCAATTTACCCACATTTACTAAATATTTACCCACAAATATGCCTAGTACATTTACAAACAACAATGGCGATGACAGCATGTTGTGGGACGATAGCAAGAAATACCGAAAGCCCCAGTCGCACAAACGCGCACCATCTCGGCTATCCCTCATCGCGCAAGACAAATGGGCGAAACGCGTGCTAGCACCCTATGTACCAGTCTCTCGGAAAGCAGACCGAGGCGCTGTGCGACGCGATGTCAACTACTACAACTTCTTCCTCACGAAAAAGTCCAGTGTCCTCATGCGTAGTATGCGCAACTATATCAACAACAAAAAAGATCTCCCAGGGTTGCTGTATGAATCTTCCGACATCCTCAAGATTCTGACTGGGTCCCTGGGCGTGCGCTTGTATTTTGTGGACAATTCTAAGAACCAGTTGTACCGATACCAGAAGAACGTCACCTATCCTCGATGCAGGGTGAACTTTGATTTGGACGAATGCAAATCTGTAGCGTGTTACGTGGCCCGTAATAAGGAGTTTCTCATGGTGGAGGATGTGAACAAGGATCCTCGGTTCCCCGACGGAGTGAGCTATAAAGACAACGTGAAAGCTGTGCTCTGCTTGCCGGTTGTCACGCAATGGAGCACATTTGCAGTAATCGAGTTGTACCGAGATGTGACAGCGGATCCCTACTCGAAGAACGACATGAAACTAGCGGTGGTGTTATGTGGATGGATCGGCCTGGCTATACAAGAGAACCAGGAGGGTTTCATGTTGCATCAGAAGCAGGCAGTGACAAATACGCTGCTCCAAATGGTGTTGACTTATTATAGTCAACCGGACACACTGGAATCGTTACTCTCGGAGATCTTGAACTATGCGAAGCGAGAGCTGGAGGCTGAGAAAGGGACTTTCTATGTGATCACTAACCATGATCGCATGTTGGCTGATGTGTATGAGGAAGGTATATCGGATTACAACAATCTGCTGGTGAAGAAGAAGCAAGCTGTGCGCTTTGGACGTGATAATACCGTGGCTGCCTGGGTGTTCAAGGAAAAGCGTCGATTGAATGTTAGGGATCTGTTTAATGATCCTCGGTTCAAGCAACAAGTGTTGATGGATGAAGAGTTGCTGATAATTGAACGTACGGAGCTTTGTTTTCCCATTGTGACTAATGAGGAGCTTCTAGGTAACTTACATTATATTATGTTAGATTATAGGTTCAATTTATAGGTTATATTGACACATTCCAGGCATAATTTCAATGGTAAACAAGACGCAAGAGTCCTTTTTTACTAGCGAAGATGAACAGATTATGGAGGTGGTTGCTCACTTCGCAGGTCTCGCCTTGTTTTACGCTAAAGGAAGACGGGAAATTACGAAGACCAATAAACGCCTGGAGTGTGCGTACGCCTTGTTGCAGTATCATCTGAAACCTTGTAAGTTGGAGTTAGAAAAGTTGAAGCGTGAAGAGGAAGCTCAGGAATACATGTATCCTAAGAATTTGTTAGAGTAGGTTACAATTTTATTTCATTATGAATCACAATTAATATTTTGTCCTTACAGTTTTAGCTTCTACATACTCCCAGATGAAATCGCCGCAATGCCTCAAATTTACATCAAAATGCTCAGAGACATTATTCCCGAGACTGAGATAAACTTTGAAGAACTCTACAAGTTTATTCTCACCACCCAACGGTGCTATCGCAGAAATCCGTATCACAACTTTGAACACGCATTCAACGTATCGCATTGCATGTATACGATTCTGATAAGGAATATGGATAAGTTTTCCCTAATCGAGGTTATACATCAAACCCAACATAACACTAACCTAATTTGTATAACATAACATGTATAATTACAGCGTGAAGCATTGATGATTGCTGCATTGACACATGATATCGATCACGAAGGTGTAACCAATAACTTCCTACTCATCACCAATCATCGTCTGTCTATGATTTATGAAGAGTCCATCTGGGAGAATCATCATTGCTTTGTCACCGAACAACTATTGAAGAAGTACAATGTATTTAAAAATATAAACGAGGAGACTGTTGATGAGTTTATGAAGGAAGTCCATGAGAATATTATGTTTACTGACCTCGTGTACTATTTCAAGAATAGAGCCAAGCTGGTGCCGATTGTGAATACTAATACGTTCAATTTCAAGAACCAGAGCCATAAAGCCTTGTTGCGGAATGTGTGCATGACAATGGCGGATCTTTCTGGGCAGGCGAAGCCGTTCAGCATCACAAAGAGATTGACGGATGCTTTATATTGTGCGATAACCTAGCTTTTAACTTACCTTACATTGCACTTCACATAAGCTTTAATAATTGAATAGGGATTGAGCTTTCGGCGTATTTACACTTGCTTACACGTGTTTATAGGTGAATTTTTCGCCCAAGGCGATTTGGAAAAGGATATGGGATTCATTCCTTTGGCGATGATGGATCGGGACACTGAACACCACATTCCAGACGACCAAGCGCAGTTTGTCAGCATAGTGGTGATGTCTGTCGCTGATTTGATACGCTCCATTCTGCCAAATACCGAGGAGATTTATTTGAATGCAGAGTACATAAGTTAACCTTAGATATTTCTAACATAACCTGATAATCTAATGTTTCAGAATGTTGAGGGATACATGGCGCAGCATTCTCGAATCGCGTGGAGAGAAGTTGTGGAGACAATGTGATTCAGTGGTTGCATAACCTCTACTTTACTCATCTAACTTCTTAATTTATTCATAAATATTTAAAAATCAATTATCGGGGAATGAAATACAACGTTTATGAATACAAATCTCTCTGAAAGCATTTAGGAACACAGTCTTCATCAAGTCCATATTAATCTCAGTGATGACTCGAATTGAACGCCTTGAATCTTTATCCGGATTCGTCTTGTTATTTGAATTGTTAGTTGTATAGTTGCTAATAACACCTCTATCAATCCCACTATCCAATTTAATCTGCAGTGGGCTCTCATACGAACTAACTATCACTTCTTCTTTGATGAAAACAATAATGGCTTCCGGGTCACACATGATCCATTCCGTCCGATTGGGATACATTGCATCTAGGGACTTCTCAACACGCAGCATCATATTGTAGACGGGGTTGTCAATGATGGCATTGACAAACCAATCCTACACAAGTTTAATCAATTTTTAAACATAGTTTTGAACTGTGAAGTTTGTAATGTTAGCTTACGGCCAATGGCGGATGCAAAGTGCACGCCTGCCATGTGAAGAGTGTCATTGGTGTTTGCAGTTCTTGGATAACAATGGCGGCCGCTTCCGGGTCAAACTGAATGTTGAACTCGCCGATATTGGGATCGTCCCGATGCAGACCTCCCATTGCGTAGATATTGCGTAACTGGGACGCAACATTTTCGTACATCCGCATGGCTAGTGCGAGATTCGTCATTGGACCCAGCATTATGTAAGTGATTTTCTTTGGGAACAGGTTGACTAGCCTGTTGATCGCAACTGGAGCTATTTCCGATTCTAAGGTGATCAATGGCTTCCAGCTCCAATGCAAATCACCGAACCCATCCTCGCCGAAATAGTTCTCTAGTTGTTGGGTATGAGGTAGGATTTGCATCTTGGACCCGGCATATACAGGGATCTAAATATTTTTTAAGTTATACTTTATGCGAATTTGTGTAGACTACCGCTGTTCGCTAGGCAACCCGAAATTTGAAATTAAAAGTGATAATATCATACATACATTGTACGAATTGGCTAATGTCAAAATCCGAAAAATATTTTGGATGCCATGCGGTTGGGCCGTATTACCCTCGCTGACAACAAACCCCACGATTTCTAGGTTGCGTTTGTTGTGCTCGTTGAGAAGAATGACCAGTCCTTGGAAGTCGTCGATTCCTGGATCAACATCGAGGATTACTTTCGCATCCGTTTTCCATTTTGGCAACGTTTTTTCGTGCTTGAAAGGGTTGTAGGTGGCCGCCTGTGTTAACTGACTGAAGTTAGTTAAAGACAAGACTAGGAAAAGGAAGATGCAACTCTAAAAATTCAAATATTTAATGATATAGAGCTAGTTAATTCTAATTTAAAGGATTTATAAAATTTATGAAATTCTTACTTTGAAAATGTTACGTGGAAATATTTCCATGTTTTCAACTATGTCTGAAATTTCAAAGTTTCGTGCACACGTAAATCTAGCAATAAGTATTTTCGCGCGTGCGAATCTTATTTATAGTATGTATTGGTACCACAAAAATGTCGTAAAATATCGTTTATGGGAATCTGCTAATTTAGTTTAGCGATAGTAGATCGGTAATACTTGTATCTTATAATTTAAAGTAAGTGCCTACTTATATGAAAAGCATACTTATGCAGGCAAGTGATAAAATTGAAGTTACAATATATAATTTCAAATATAATAAGTTATTATGTATCCAGGCTATATTGTTTTACTGGTCTACAATTATTATATATTATCAATTAAAAAATTTAACCTACGTGAGTCTTATCTAACTTAACACTATAGCTGGTGTCAAATCGAAATTGATATCAATATCTATTACATATTTCAATTAGTACAAATTGGTAGTTAATAGAGAACACCGAGGCAAAATGGATCGGTTTATCTTTTGCATGTATTGTGATGTGAAATTGTTCATATAATAACACGGTGCGGAAAATTCAAGAAAAAAATTGCGGGGAACAAGAA
>JAODVP010062601.1:0-14331 GCA_025400035.1 Tetradonia laticeps
GTAAACGAATTCGCGGTTTAACCGGACGCGTTATAAACGGTTTCCACTGTATATGCCACAGATTCGCTAATACATTAAAGTATATAGTAGGACAAATGTTGGTGGGAGAGATGGATGACGGGGAGAAAGTGGGAGAGATTGTGTGGATAGTGTGACGGACGTCGGGCAAGGATAGAATGATAGTGGAATATGTAGGGAGAAATGTATGGTAGCTTGGAAGGGAAGCAGAAAGCTGCGAAGCGTAGCCTTTAATACCAACTGTAAAATATCCTCTTTCCTATTCAAAGCCAAAGACAAAACTCTGTTAGAATCCCAAGGTATTTATGAAATACCATGCCAGGATTGCGCATGATCTTACATGGTCAAACCAATCACAGGATCCTCGCTAGAATAACAGAACATAAAGAAACAGAACAGAAAGAAATACCTCTGCCCTTTTTCAACATCATTTATCCATCGGCCACGCCATAGATTTTGGCAGTTGCAAATTAATCTCACTCGAAAAGCATTTAAAGTCGAAAACGAATACAACGAAATAGAAAAGTGACCACAAAATCTCAATAAACGAGCCCACAGCTTAAGTGCATCGTCTGTTTGGTTTGGAAACTTATTCTTGCCACGCGTCAAATTAAAAATTCAATTTCGATCACAACAATTCCAAATTCAATAATTCATCACTCAACGACACAACATTCACTTACTAATCCGGTAAGTGCAATTACAACAAACAGAAACATTTTGGAAAAATATACCGACCTAATACGAGATTATATAAGAAATTGCTCTTCAAGTAATCGTTAGTTGTACTCGAGCTCTCTTCTCATCGACTTCGTGTAGATAGCAAATGATACTTTGTCGAAATGCCAAAGAAATGATTCTTCTCAGAACCACTACTTGATAACGCGGAAAAATTTCCGGATAAGCGGGATCCAGCGAAACACCATGTGGTGATGGTCTTGAAGGTGGTGGATGATGAACTTGAGGGCTATGCCAGGGGAGAACTGATTCCGACAGGTAGGTCCATACTGGACAGACCGCAGGGGCTACCACCAACAAACACAAAGCGCAAGTCGTGAAAAGATGCAACCAAAAACGTGGATAAATTATCGCTGCTCCGCCAGTCGAAACAGGGGATTACCGGGAGCAAATAAAGGGGAGACGCAGAAGCGACACTGGTGGGATGTTAGCCCACCAGCATCTCAAAAAGCTCTGCTGAACATTACCTAGCCCGGCCCGCACGTTCATACCGGAGGGGTAACCAGCCAGCGCACTGAGCTTGGCGGAGCGACCAGGTCAATGAGGTCCCATATCCTTTGTCACTTTTTGACTATATCTTAAATAACAATCTCGGAATGAGTAACAGGGAATAAACCACTAACCAGACGGCTGATGCTGTACAAAACTGGCACATGTCAAATAAGCTCTCGGATCACGCGTATATAAGATTCAAAATCGAATCGCAGGAAAAGCAAAAGATCTACTCCAGAAAACCGCGAATCTGCAAATGGGACTTCTTTCAAGGTAGGAGCAGCTACCGCAGATAGGCCAAGATCACCAAGGCACCAACAGGAGCTGCTGCTTTATGCATAAAAGTCAAGAACGCAGGTAAAGAAGCTTATGACTGGGGTTGCTCTCTTCCTATAGAGCACACTGAAGCCAGAAGTACCTGTTGGAGCAAGGAGCCTGAAAGGACGGTTATACAACCAAGCCAAGAAGGCAAGTTCTGGAAAATCACGAAAATGTTTACAGACAAAAATATGATATATCTCTAGATATTATTTCCCTTTTCGCCCACTGCGTTACTCGATATATTAACGTCGTTTTGGCCGATGGTTCGTAAATCTCAACGATAATTCTAGTTCAGTCTCGTTAATTGACAGCGGCCTCTGAATGACGACCTATTCACACTGATAGGGTACGTTCGAATATTTGGCTTTTTCCTGAAATCTATTCTGAAAGTTGGTGGAACGATATATAACCTAAGAAGTATTGCTATTTTGAATGGAAACTGCTTCACTAATCCCTTTAAACACGCGGGAATTCGTTAGTAACGGGGAACACAAAAATGTATCAAAAATTAAATAAACTAATTTGTTTAATAAATTAATGTAAAATTCTAGCAATACTGTGAATATTATATAAAACATTCACAAAATAAATTTAAATACACATAATAAATAATACTAATTTCACCACATATGTATTATTATTCAGTTTAAAATAATCAGTGACTTTTGATTGTTGATTTCGATGAAAATTTTCATTCTCAAGAAATTCACTAATTGTCAATATAGTGGCATTGTTCAAATCTGCTTATAATCTGAGCCGTTCCGACCACTGTAAAATTATAACGAATGGTTGACATATTTAACAGACTATCGCCGGTACAGCAACTTTATAAGTAAGGCTGGGATGTTGTTGATACACAGATGCACGAATGCACGAGTTCTAGTAAAGCATAGACGAAAAAAACACGAAAAAGGTTGTTCTTATGCAGTGGCTACGCTACATGCGAGAATTTTTCTACATCCTACGTTACATGCGGGAAAAAATAACATTGTCAGTATATGAAAGGCGAATGTTTGTACCACGCCGAGGCTACGCTACATGCGAGAAATTTTCTACATCACTACGTTACAAGCGGGATAAATTAACATTGTGAGTATAGGAAAAAATCGGGACCGGCTTAAACCTACATTACAAGTGGACTATTCGATAGAAACGTGATGCATTATACCGTGGTTCTACTGTATATTGGTGAAACAATGCCCCCGAAACGACGTCCCGAAATTGGCAGTTCTGATATGATTTCAATAGTTTCTATTACTTTAGAATTAATTTATAAAAGAATGGAGCAATTTCTATGATCTCGTCTTGTCTTGAAACTTAAGCCAAAAATTTTGTCTCGGCTTGCCTCGAAATCCGAGGAACCGGAAAGTACAGCAATCCAGGACGGCATTCGAAACTTATAGACCCATTCGACGTAAAGAACGTAGACAAATCTTGCAATATAGACAGATAGCATGGGGATATGTAGCAGTCACCAAAGCAAACGCACACAAGGTATGCAAGATTCAAAGACTTGCAAAGGTAATAGCGGTAGGATCAATGAGAACCACATCGCCCACACCACTCTATATGCTACTGCATCTGCCACTCCTGCACATCTATGCAGAGATGGAGACCAGACAAATGGCTGTTTGAATGCAACTCAATTATCATGGAGGAAATATAGGATCTCAACGAGAAACTATTTTCAGGCCACTTAAACGGGACGCTATCTTGGAAACAAGATCGGGTTACCATAAAGAACTACGCATTCATAAGTGAGCGCTATACGATAATACTAGAGAGAGAAGAATGGACCAACAACATGGTCTAGGGGAGACATCTGGTATACAGATGGATCCAAAAACCAGGTGGGAGGCAGAGATCGCAGCAATAGAAAGAAGTAGTAGTAGCAGGATAGGACTGTTGATAGTACAATGGGAACATGTGGACGGATAACTATCCTAACAGACAGCACGATGGCTCTAAACACACTCAACGACACATACCTCGATTGCAAACTTGTGAAACACTGTCAGGTTGCCCTGGGAAAACTAGCGGAATACCGGCAGATTGCCTTGATCTACATAAAGTTATGGGCAGTACAGGACAAACTGGTGGACGAGGTAGGCACGATCAGGCGTAAACAACGTGATACATGGACCTTTCCTATTTCCATCAGGATAGGCAAAGAAAAGATACTTAAACTCATGGCACTAGAATTACTTTAGGAGGAAACTCCCGGGACCTCGTCACATCTGCCTGTTTCTGGAACTTCGCGAGCGGGACGAACAAAGCCCTGGTGGAAGCATCAGGAAGCGCAAAGCTGAAATAACTAGTAGGATTCATAAGGGGACACTGTAAGTAGATATGCATGGATACCAACTGGGGCTAAAGGTAGACCAAACATGCCGAGGGTGCTTAGAAGATGAGGAGTGACTGCGAAGTGTACTACGTAGTATACAAAACTCCGCTGGGCACTGTCTCACTAAAGAGGGAGGATTTAAATTGCAACAGTATCCTATTGTTCATGGAGGTAATAGGATATCCGGAGTGGTAAAAATCAGAAGCTGCACAATAGAACCGAGGCGTGGGGATCAATATAAGAAGCTAGTCTTCCTTAGTTATTTACAAAACTAAATATAATAAAAAAACATGTTTAAAACATCTGTTTCATCAGCTATTGTAAATTTTAAAATTGAACATAAAGGAGTTTTTGACGGCTGGAAATAGGTTCATTTGTTAACCGTTTAATAACTGATTTAACTGTAAAAAATGATTTTTAACTTTATCGTCAACATGTTTAATGTAATTTGCACTCTGGCGTAACACATTTTCAGGATTAATATATTTTGTGTATAATTCATTGTTGATACGCAAATAGGCATTAACTAACCAAGCAGTTGAAAGTTTTGTTCAATTATTAAACAATCGTTTTTGTTGTTTTATTGTTTAGTGATTTTCTTACCCACATTCCCAATATTACTTTAAGTCAACCGAAAATTGTGTTGTAGTCAAAGGATTTTCAATAGTATGAGTGATCTTGTTGTCCTGTGAGATTTGGCGCATACGAGGATGTCAGTGGGCAATGTACTCAAAATTGCTCAAATTTGATTTTGTCTAATAGTCTAGGATCCGAGTTAAGATTTGCACAGATATATTTAATGGATGAAAATTGGTTTACGACCAATTTAGTAGACAACCCAACATTTTCATGTTCTATAAGATCCATACTTTCAAATGATATTAAAGATATTCGTTAAACACATTGATAAAGGGCTTAAGCCGAAGACAATAATTAATTAAACATATACTAGCCAAGAATTTAGTAGATAACCCATTTGCAATATATTTCTATAGTGATAAATTGGTCATAAACAAATTTTCATCCATTAAACAGATCGGTGCAAATCGATCCAACTTCATATCTCTTATTATAACTGTTTGTCGCTATTTGGTCACCCTATGCTAGCCAGAACTAGCTTGTGCGGGAAATTCAAAATACAAGAAAATAAAGAAGAATTTATTACTTATATGGGAAATTGGAATTCTGGCAGAAAATGATAATAGACATATTTTAGTGGTAAGTAAAATTCATAGATGTCATTGGATGATTTTAATGTTTATTTATTCTTGTATACAAGCTTGAAAATTTGATATCATATCCGGCATCCAAAATTTTGAGACAACCCGCACATAAAAATTATTTAAATAAGAAGCAACAAGAGAATGGTTGCCATTTGTACCAGTCCTAACCTTTCTTGTGTCGTGCATGTACTTCAATTTTAATATTTTCACGATTTAACCGTAATTCGTATTTCATTTCAGGTCAAAGGTGATGGTTGAGGACATAGCTGTAGCGAACTTCAACTCCAAGTCGGTAAACGGTAAAGCAGACGTATTAGAATTATGGAGTACTCGAAAGTGCAGAAACGACGTTCTGAATTTGGTAAACAGTCCACTCACATAGACAGTGCGCTTATTGTTAGACCTTTAATCAAGACTGTATACTAGGAAATAATTTAAGGCAAGTTCGTGGTCTCGATTGTTTCTTAATAACAACGCGTACTAATGTACTTATGGTTAGTCAAATATGTAGATTCATTCTGTCGTCAGCGAAAATGAAGTCAAAGTCAATGTTGATAGAGAAAGTTTTTGAGAGTTTTGCGTTGACCAAAAGCAATACATAATCTGTAAATAAATGCTTAATCATATGTAAACTATCATTTTTAAAAAACCTCTGGGTAATATTTCGCTAATATTCAGAATGTTGTGAAACAACAAATGATGGGTTTATTTCTGTTCATTTAGGTTTTTACCGTATTACCAATGAATCGACGAATTAAGAATGAAATCGTTACATAAAGCATATCTGGTGGTCTGCCGACATTCCAAGACTGGAAGTGCAAGAGTTGACCAGGTTGACCAACTTTAATATACACCGAGAAAGAAACAGAATATTTGCTTAAAATACACACATATGTCTTAATAGACAGAGACAAAAAATATTTTTATTCTTCATTAATCCATTTTTTCACAGTAAATAATCATTAAGTGTTTCTAGGTATTGGAGTATGTAGAAATGTAGACACATGGATTTGTTCTTTAAATATTTGCGAATGCTGATGTAGTCAAGCCCAAAAATGCAAACGCAAACTGCGAGAACTTTAAACGCTTCAAACTTTCCTTCCAACGTTATTTTCACTTTCTTTAGACTTTTTGCTTGCTTTTTGATCTTTTTGTTGATGCTTTCTTTTGTGATGAAAGAATTTCTTCCGTTATGCAATCTTTTAACGTGCGGAAATTTATCCTACATTAGCATGGGAAAACTTTACGTGTCTCACTACTTACCTGTGCGTAATGTGAGTTTAAATTATTTATTTTAAATAAACGATCACAACGAAAAATATACATAGTACGCACATACATAATTCTGCAAATTGCACATTTTAGATTACAATATTGCAGTCACACATCTTATCTTGGACAATAAGTAAATAATATCAAACTTCAATATTTATGTTTAAATTCTTGAATAATTGAGTCATTTTAAAAATAATATTTTAGTATCGACCCACAAATATCAATTTTTTTATTAAGAAACACATAAATATTTACTTACATATTTATATCGGTATTCATATATTTGAAACTAAAATAGTGAAGGAATTTCATAGTCAATGTCACTTTATTATTGTTTCTTCGTAGAGTAAAAAGACGAGTAAAACCATCTACGGTTTTTGCTTCAGTCAAGGTCCTCAGAAGGTAAAAGGAAGGAGATTATCTTGAATGCATAATTTCATACACATTAAATATAAATTTAAGTTTAGAAGAACCCGAATTGCCTCAACTTGCAGATAAAATGAGAGTGTTAAATCTGAATGTTCTAAATTTAAATTGAAAATGTCAGTAATCTACTCTTACTTATTTAATTGTTATAGTTTCAGATAATTATAAAATTAGGAATATTTCAGTAAATCTTATATAAATTATTAAATTTAAAATATGTAGTATCTAAATAGAGTACCATTAACACGGCAATATTAAAATCTAATGTCACCAGTTTATTCAATGCTTCACAAATCAACAACGCTCAATGTTACAACATAGGATTTTATTATTTTCATTGTTTATGCTGAAACAAAGATTCATCTACCGCAATGATTAGACTATATATAATCATTTTAGCTGTTCATGCGATGACTATTTGTAATAATACCGCAAATATCACGTTCCCTACAACAGTATTATGTTGCATTCACTTCGAAAAATTGTTAATTCTACTTAATAATAACAGTGTGTAGAAGGAAAATGAATTAAGACATTTGTACGAATGCAACTCCAAACTACCACTATGTTTATACATTCGAAGCATGCATATCTCATACTTGTTCTACGCTTTGCGATTGCAATTTGACAAAAGAAGCAATTACACGAGATAATTGCAAGGCATCAGTGAACGTGAACGTCGGAATTGCGACAGAAAACATTGAAACTCAGGCATTTACAAACGCTAACATCAGTAACAAGATAAACATCAAATGAAATAAACTCGCATAAAAAATACTTACCTAGCTTCTTAAATGAAGCTATAGGTACATTCACACAATATGCTCATTCTATGCATGTACTTTAATTCAGATTAGTTATGGCTTCGAGAATTGTTTAGCTAAAACGCTGTAACGTTTCAGTTTTGAAATAATATTTGAATTAATGTTTTGTTGCCAAGTGAATCTAGGTGAATGTTACATTAGGCAACTGATCATGTATTGATAATAGTCTGTTACACTCCCCTTATAAAAATGACTATGAATTGCGAGTGAAAATTGCAGAGGAGTTGCAATCGAATGTTGATTAAGGCCATCACATCGATTGAAGTGACGCGCTGACGTTATAATTATGCATTGCAAATGTGTACACGCGATGCATAATATTCTGCATTTGTCATTACAATGAGCGTCGCGCTTGGCTGCAGTCACTTTTACAAACATTGCAGAATATTCAAAGGTAAATTTAATAAATACGGTAGGTACAAGATTAAATCTGTAAGATAAGAGTTAATTAAAGGTATGACATATATTACATAAGGAAATTATTTCGTTGCTATAGATTAAGATAAAGTTCTTTATAGTTAACGCTTGTGTTCATATAATTGTGAGTTGATAACATTATAAGATGTAAATATATACATATCGTGCTCAAGACATACCTCAGAGTGACCCGATTGACCTGTGGTCATTACAACTCGCGAATCCTTGCGAGTCCTTGTGGTGTCAAGCATTCAGGTCGAATTTGCGCATCGAGTTTATAACTACCAATAGGTATAGAATTAATTATTTAAGTATTTACTAAATTTTAATAAAAAATAGCAACAAACTTCATGTAACCTTCCAAAATATTGCACCAATGTATTATCATTTCTTTTGATCACAATTACATAATTATTTATTTTTTTCGTGAATTTTATTGCGTGTGAATCGACATATTCAAATTGCATTTTCATTTGCTTAATAATAAGAGATTTATTATGTAATTGCGAATCTTTTACTCGGCAATTATGCCTAAACAGAGTTGTAATAAGTGTCACGTTTGTCTCTGCTAGTAATAGGAAGGAAATTTTAAAAGTATTAAGTTCATTATTAAGCAATTTTAGAATGTGTTATGCTACACAACATCGCTTCCTTTTTCCAAAATTGAATATTAATCTATTACCCATTCATGTTTTTATGCTATCTATTTCTAGCGTAATTATTTGACGCTATGACCTGCAGATGAGTAATGAGATCACAAAGTTTCTAGTTTTTTTTGCAGAAAATTCAATTACCAAGTTCAAAATTTGAGAATAATAAATAAACCAACGTCGTTAAAATTTTTACAGCGTTTTCTATTAAACAAACGATTTTCCAATACATAAATTATCAGCTGGTTCGCTTACACTATAGTTCAAGTCTTTGACAGAGCCCTACCGCCCAATGAGATTTACTTATGCAAATCTATAGAATAAGAATATGAGAAGTGCCTGTCATGGTTCGACCATGAATACATAATTCAATCAACAATCGAATTCATACAATCAATTGGGCAAAGATAAATTACACTACGATAACTTGTTAATTAACTGTCATCTATTTTCAGCACTTGTAGAGACCGACAATTTTATGCGTGTTTGTACTGGTAATAATGATTTTTTGCTGAAAGTATATTATTCTAACTTTACATTACATTTACAATTTAATATATTAATATACTTGTTTTTGCTGTGGTTGATGTTGTTTAGTATCATTGTGAAAGCAAACGTTACAGTTCGTTAATTTTCAGACACACTCTAACCTTCAAAGCAATCATTACAAGCGTAAAGTCCAAATCAAAATGGAAGATGATAAAATTCATGGTCGAATGCGACTTTTAAGATATATACACTCATAATTAAATGATATATTAAGCCGAAATGTCTTTTGTACGTATTATAAGCAGTGTCTGGAGTAAGTTTAGGTGGTGTTATGTTTATGCAGTTCAAGTATCATATAAACGATGAGATATTTTACTGTATATCACCAACTTCCTTAAATGGAACTTACATTTGCTAATGAGTATTTACTTTTGATAATGCAATCACATACAGTGTACCAAGCTAAGGTTAATACTATACAACAAAAAAGACTTTTGTTAAAAATTTCATCATGACCCTAATTGAAGTATATACTAAGTAATGTTCAATTCTAAATACAATTTTCAGTAGATACAACAGTATCGATGCATATCCGTCCTTTGTGTATTTCTCTAAATTGCATTTGTCTGCATTAGCTTGTAATCCTTAAAGCTCTTACGCATTTAATTATGATTTCCAGGATTGCGGGTATTAAACCTAATAAAACTTAGGTTTGGTTATGTGAGTTATTTCAACATAATCTCGTTATAATCACCACAATCACATCTTGCGTTGGCTACTCATTTCATTATGTTATGTTTTGTTATTTATTGTTGCTTGCGAAGGTAATGCAAAGAAGGTGAGAAGGTAAAGTGTAAGGTCTGAAACGTTTTCAGACCGTAACGACACGAGGATGTTGTAATTCCATCTACGCAGAAGTAAATTAAGTATGTAGCTACCAACCTAAATTAAAACCTATAAGTTTAGACAGCATCTAATATGACTGTAAATTGCGTAGGCAAATTAATATAAACAGATTTAGAGTAAGTACTTAAACATAGAATATTGAAACAACATTGTTTATATCTAATTAGGTATATTTCAAGTAAGGTATGTTAAGTAATCTATGTGATTTCTTTACTAGAATGCTCAATTTATCCTCAATCCCACATTAAAATCCACACAAATTGAATGTTTTCGTAACGGTCCAGCGCACCGTTCATGGCTAACTCACGTGGCGGCGCGGAAAACGCTTAATTAATCATCGGTTTCTCACGAGACTATAAAAATTGCAATAACAATTAATTTCATTAAGGATTACACGCATGTGCGCGCGCAAGAGATAAACTTTTGCGGCACTTGCCGACGACAAACAAAGCCACCTTATATTCAAGTCAACGTTGTTAAGACCATGGTAATAAAATAAAATGTAAAACATAATGAAACATAAAATATAATAATGCTAAATGTTAATTAACTCTATCTTGTGCGTGCTCCTCGTTTAGATTACGTAAGAATTGGATGAAAAGATAATGAGCAGCAAAGGATTGTCTGAATTTACTGAAGTTAGTATACAATTAAGTACAAATTAATAACAATAATCTGAGGAATTGTTTGCAGATAGTGTTAAGAGCATTTACGGTCGTTATATTTTATGGCTTTTAGAAATCCATAATCTTTATTTGATTTTATCAAGAAGAAATCAATGATATGAATAAATACATTACTTTAAGGTTGCAGGTTCCAGGGATTTAATAAAACTATACTTTTAAAGCAAAGTCTTTCATTATAACAACATTTAATAAATGTAACTTTATAATATTGCTTTATTGAAATCAGAAGTACATTGAACACATATTGTCTGGATCATTAGTTTAATTGTTAAAACAAGTGATGAAGAGTAGTGGGCGCCTCAATTTTTCTACAATAAAAAAGAAATCAGAGGATTGTGTGATAAGTTTAAATAAAAAGTGAATGAAGTCATCGTTTAAATTTATATCTAGTTTGTGTTTATTTAATGATATTTGGCCTGAAATCGCACAATATATAAACATGTATGACTTAAAATTGTTTAGCCAATTATCAGATTTATTTATAAATTACGTTCCTCAACAATTTTCCATTATTACTTTTTCTAGACAAGTTAAATAAAAATCAATCCGTGGGTACATATTTCGCGCATTGTTGTCTTGTGACCAGAGGCTATACAACTATATATATCTCTCTCATTTGGACAACAACTTTCACTCCGCTCCCTAAAAATATTTTTAAACGTCTGCCGAGTTCATGCGCGCAAGAGTTCTACTGTTCGTTGTATTAATGACAGACAAGACGTTTTTTTGCTACATCAAATATTCTAGCAGGTTTATATGTACTTGCTTATGGTTGTAATTAAGCTCCTGCTAACAAATGACTTATAATTACACAAATGAATTAAAAGAATGCAAGAATGTATTTACCTAGGTAGCGTGGCATGAAGCAAGCATTAAAAGGAATAACGTTTTAATGAGTTTTACGATTTTATTGATTAATACCAGTACCTACAAATATTTGGTAAATATTTGCAATTTTTTGTAGGTCTAGGCGTAATAAACACACGAAGTAATTAGCCCTATTTGGCTGTATAGCACGTTTATCCTACGTGCTAACGTAGTTAGAAACGTAGGTTGCTATGCAGAAACCTGTAACTTGTAGTTATCTGAAATTATACGAAAATATTGATATTAGGTTTTCTGCAGTACATTCTAAGCTTTATCGTTTTTTGTTAGTGTACGTATCATAATATATAATCTAAATACTGGAAGTGCATGCAAAGTTAAAATTGAACGACGACATAGCGCTTATTCAGGTGAAGGCAAGAGAAAATTCAACGTCCCTTTAAAAATAGTTTATTCTATTTATATGAATATTAGTAAAGATTTATTTATTGCATTGTATACACTTTGCAAAAGTTTCTACATAAACAAAAACATGACTTTGGCCACTATCTTTTATAATACGGCATTAACGGAATGCATCGTTGATAATGTAATTTATTGCTGCTTTATTTACTTTTTTATGGTATCCAAATAATTGTCCTAAATCACTAAAGTTAACATCCATGAAACTACATGCGTTTCGCAAGATCTAATTTTGAAAAATAACAATATGTATACGTAAAAATTAAGTAAAAATAGAACAGAACAAAAATCATTAGTTCTTGTGAAATAGAATAATTACCTAGTACTACCTGAAATGAATGATTATAAAATAAATTAACAGATAATAAAATTTTATCATCATATTAAAAGTTGTTAACCGAAGTCAATTATATTTTTAATTATTACCTTCTTATAAGAAATATTAGCATGAAAACCATCTATGAAAGAGAAAAATATATTGGTATTTCTTGATCTGTCTTTACTCATCCCATTAGCATTATAGATTAATGCAGCTCTTTACTCATTATTATTATAATTCCATTTATTGATGTATGAAGTGTCGGTTGAAGATCTAAAGATGCGTTAATCGATCTGTTGTCCTAGTTGTCACGTTCTGCTAATTATCAACTGCATTAATTACAACAGCGATGATGTCACTTCAGTTATAATTTTTTAATAAAATCGTTAATTTCAGGATAATCTACAGTTATCAACCGATCTTAAGAGATTATGATCTCATACCACAATATAAAAAATCTTAAGTCGCTGAGTACGTATGTACCTGTATCGTTGGAGTAAGTAATTGTTTCATTTCGCACGTATATAATTCAAAACCACCAAAAATACTTGGTTATTCCGTTAAGGCTTAAGTCGAGTTATCTCAGTCATGTTGAGGCAAGACTTCTCGTATGTTTTGCTTGCGATGTCCGAGAGTACTCCGAGTCTCGGAGTAGGTCATGGTTAGGAGGAAAGTAGTCTCTCGGCGCCGGAGTGCCGACGTCCAGTCCGATCCGCCTTCCAAAATTTTGCCAAAATACAGCGGCATCGGAATGCAAACGCGATGTGGATACCATGAAAGGCCTATAATATTCTAGAACTCTATATTTGTTCCTAAGGTACTTAACCATAGATTACGGTATATGCAACATTACGTGCATAATGCATTAATTCTCAGCACTTGAAACGTAAATAACTATGATACGTACATATTCATTTATGTTTATATCAATTGCAATGTGTCTTGTTGACAACTTGTCAAGCACACTATAAATTATCGTGAATCCTCATTGTTTTCAATGACTTCCAATGTTTTATTTATACCGCTTTAATTTATAGTTTGATTAGAATTTAACCCTCACCTAAAAATTCCACAAACCGACATGTTCAGGATATTCATTAGATTACTATTTGCATAAATACCAGGCGTTGATGACATTCGAAAAACATAAAATGGAAATTAATTTCGTTTGCAAATTTACACTTAAGTACGTAATATTCGTACAGTCGGTAACCCATGAAAATCCAGATGGTAAATCACCATACATTTATATTCTCACCATAATCATTTAAAATGCAAATAAGCTACCGACTAGTATTTATTAATTAATTGCAATTGTTGGGTTTTATTTTAAAGGATTTCAGATATTAATTTAAGATATGTCATTATAGACAATACAGCACAATTTAAATGTTCGGGACTAAACTACAATTATTTTTACATAATTTCTACTTGTTTGTCTTTATTAATATTGTAATATCACGCTTTCGCAATTGATTCATTAATGGAATAAAAATACTTACTAAACATTTAGCAACTGTATTACACTTACGTGTGTTGTGCATGTTAAACTTATAAACAGATTTATTTTAATTCAATGGAATTTTTTGCTATATAGACGACCTTGCATGCTATTCGGGCGCCAGGCGAGAACTAAATGTGTTACTTCTCACATATTTCTTATTTGCGACTCCTTAATGATACAATTAAAGTTTAAACAAAAAGAACATCCCTCCGTATTGTACATAATATCTTTCCAGTAAAAATGTTGAAATTTCATCCGCGCTCTACAACATAAATGCATATACCGGGTGATGACTCGGCGGACGCAGCATAGAGATTTCAATGTACATTTTGAAATGTTTAATTATTGGCTTCCCTGATTATTTTAGAGCAAAAGTGTATTTAGGTTTTTTGTAGAGAAAAAAATACTGCAT
>JAODVP010062823.1:0-14314 GCA_025400035.1 Tetradonia laticeps
TTTTGAAGACCCTACTATCCTATAATATGAAAAATGACGTATAAAACCTAAACTATCTGTTTTCTAGAAAAATTGTATTTAAACAATATAGCCGTGAGGAATTTCTCCATCGATATCCATTTTTTAATTTTTAAAATTCGGAATTTTATATTATTAACCCTCAATAAGACGCGTCCTACTAATGATATCTACATAATAGTAACAGAGTTTAATAAGAAGATAATTACCAATAGAAGGCCATTTACAGAATTTAAAAATTCCAATTTTGAAATTTTGAATTTTTAAGACCCCCTAAGAGAACGAAGAATTATAATTTTCCCGAGTATAACAGCGTAACTCGTGTTAATTACGTTTCATATTTATTTAATATCATCGTTGATATTTTTATGCGCATATTTATGTGCTGGAATTGTTTGTATTTCCTAGTTGGATATCTGTATAAACAAAGAAGTATCTGAGCAGTATGCGTGAGTTTTTGTTGTTGCCAGCACTAGTAATCGAGCCACTGGTGGACTGAATTAAAGATAAAGGCGATAGGAAACCGGCGGCTTCCTTGGAATCCTAAACAGTATCGATTCCTTCTGTTTCGCATTCCTGTCTCAGTTAGGTTTGCTAAACTATGCCCAGAGGCTCTTATATCTTCCATCGGCGCTGAAGTTGGCCGTGTTCTAACTCGTCCTCTTTTCTGTGCCACAACCGACATCCAGTAATTTACGGCCACAAAAATTGCAATATTAAATATTATATATCGAATATTATTTTGAGGCTGCATTGCTGAAATTATACACGCAGATATTTTTGCAATTTTCATCGGCAGTTTGCTGGTTGGTTAAATATTTTGTGCACGCGGTCATACATTCTTTGTTGATATTAAATCTATTCTACCCAATTCCGCTTTTCCAGTGTTCGATACGCATTGTTGAAGGTTGAAGGTTGCTGGAATATATTACATATGGGAATAGAGTACTTGTTCGAGAAAGGGCGGTCGATTTTAACAGTAGAGCAGCTTAGTCAACAAGAATATGAGCGTGTTTAGGTGGGAAGGCAAGCACGATGAACATGTCGGTACATGTAACATAGTAGGAACTAGAAGTTCCTATCTACCATGCATAACTCAAAGTCAAACAAAAGTTAATTCGCCCTTTTGTGCAGTTTCGTGCAATTTTATTAAATAACCTCATCCTGGTCTTCCCTTTATCAACGTACTCGTGAGATTTACATGAATACACGGATAAGTCGAAGTAATACTTTTCGATTTATTTATTGAAGATACCCATTACTGTAGGTGTCACTAATATTACATGTGGATGTTGAATGGAGGAATTTTGTTCGGGAAACCTATCAGCATGCCACAGCCGCACGCACATGCCAACGTCTTCGCTTTGAAGCAGGACTCGTTTCCGGGCCAGGCGCGAACTATAAACGATGCATGCGAGTGTAACAAATGGCTACCGTTTCCAAACGCCTGTTTCACCTGTGTTTTAAACACGTCATTCAACAGATAGCGTAACTTTTGTGACGATATCTACATTTCTAAGTTAATTTCGAAGGCTGCATTAATGAACATGACAGGTAACTGAAGATTTTCCAGTAAATTGTAAATATGCCGCTGTGTATTATACATCATCGCGTTTTCAAAGGGCTTCTGGCGTTGATGGTTGGAAGAAAGGAGGGTTTTGATGTCAGGCAAACCGGCGCTGGTTCTGTCAACGTCGGGAAATTGTAAGCTTCGAGAGTGTACAAGCGCGAAGGACGTCTGTCTATGTGTATATTTCATTCGGTTCGTATTACCTGATATATTGGCGAGCGTGCCGATGTCGCGTCGGCGGATTCGCGATCACCTTCCGGAGGAATGCGCCGCGGCTGTTTGTTAGACACGAAATCCAATAGAACAACTGATTAATTAGTCAGGACGTTTTGTGTTCAGAGCGCCATTCGCAATGCGAAGCCAAAACCCTCCACGCTTTACGCTCTACGCTAGTCTACACACTAACTTAATATGTGTGAATTTGTTAAATTATACCGAATGTTACCAGCCACTATTATCTTAGGGTCTGTGATATAAATCTGAAATGGAAGGGAATCAGTTAAAGTTGTAATTACTGTAATGCACGCACGTGGCTGGCTTTATTTTGGCTGAAGCGCCGAGCAATTTCGTAATGGCATTAATTCGTATGATGGGAAATCGTGTGTGGAAATGTATATGAAAGAAGTCAATCTGGGCTTTCGTTCAGACCCATTGAGAATGTGGGGCAATTCCGCGGATCTACGGGAAGACGTGCACAAATATGGAAATCGCAAAAGCGTTTTGCTGTAGGTTAAAAGTGTTGGGAGTGCGACGTCACTCCAATGTGTGGCAAACCGAAGGTGGGACGGCGAAATGCGGGCGAAATATACTGGAAACGAGGGAGGAAGCCTGGTGAATGGGGAACGTTGGGAAAAACGTCGGTATTATCCCATCAGATTCACAATAACAAAACGTAATCGAACGGAATAAAAAATCGTCAACAGGATTTTATATGTATACAATATACTGGGTAGTGTTTGTGAATTTTCGAATCGATTTTTCTCTCACAATCAGTAGATATAAAATAACACAAGAAATAGCTTTGGGTTTCGTCCTGTTTATGACACACTTATAATTTGTTCTGGGGTCATCCTCATGATCATTCTGTATACAACAAAGAGCCAAGTATAACAAACAGTTGTACGAAATGCCCCAGGCATCGACCAAAGTCTGGCTTTCAAAAGCAGCCAACCATGATGCTGCAATTTCTACAATTGCATTGTATCTCCTTCCACAAATGCACTACTTAAAATAATTTAATTAAATAAATGCACTCGCAATAAGCGTAGTTTGTGGCTTTATTAGGGTGGATTAATGTCTGGCGCAGTGGTTACGTTGGCTAAAAAAGATGAATCGACCAGATGATGGCGACGTTATAGTTTAATTAAGATGCTGTTAACCTTAGCCCCACCTCGACAAGGCAGCAGCCGGATTTGTCGACGACGGCCCTTTGTGTATAGTTTGCCTTGTTTACAGCATCCTTTCTCGACGACCCTCTAACGCTGACAAATGATGTGAAACGCTACATCCAGATTAAACATGTTGCGGGTGTAGTGAACCGAGACGACTACAACTGGAACACGACGGCGGCGACACTACGCTTGCAACACGACATGTGCGTTGAACGTGCTCCCGGCACCGCCACCGTCTCAGGAGGCCGGCGGAATGTTTGATGTATCGACTGGGCAGGAGGATGTCGGGGGTGCGCGAAGGTTCTTGCACAAACAGACTTTAATTACTGGACGTTGCTGGACGGCGCTCAGCCCATCATTGGCGACACCATATCCGCGTTGGACAGAGCAGCAAATGGTGTTTGAGGTTTGCTTTCAATTTTAGACGTTCTCGTTCCGTAACTGCAGTCTCTAAGTACTGGACCATGGGATGAACTGTCGTAGTAACTTATTAGTCTAAGTACTTGGAAAAGTACGTACATATATCAATTTAAATGCTACAGTTACTTTAAATAATATTAGAGATGAGATCCTGATAGTGACAGTTGATGGTGATATAAGGCGAAGGTCATGAATAAGTCAGTGAAGTTTTTTCCCTACTGTCAGTCTTTTTCCTTATCCTGCGTGTCGACCTCAGCGACCTGCAGGTTCGCGTTGCTCCTATTCTATATAGTGCATTTCAGTTGCCCTGCAGGCTCAGCTCAAATGTAAATAAATATCGATGCGCCAGCGGGGGCTGCAAGACTAGGAGCGTAACCGTATACGATCGGTTTGTGATGTTGTAATGTGTGTAATTTCGAATGTTACGCCGCCGACAACCCTCCTGCTGTTATGCTCCCACGCTTGAAGTTGATGCCTGATGCGGGATATCAGATTTAGAAACCAGAAACGGGTAATTCACCGAGCGGAACCGGAAATGTTGTACGCGCCGCTACGACACGGACGTCGACGCTGCGTTCCCGTATCTTTGCTTAGGCTCGTTACTTGCAACTTGTCGCACCGGAAGAAGGGATGTCTACAACTACATTTCCTTGTACTATTAGGGCTGCTATAATATCACTGCGTTTATTTTTGCGCTGCAGGTAAAAACACTCTCCGAATATATATTAGCTAATTAGTAATCAGACATTAAAGTGCAATGACTGTCATTTGATATCTTCCGGCTTCCAAAATCTCGTTGCGGCATGACCGAAAAAGGAAGACAAGAGAAGAAGGAACTCGTTTTCGGCTTCGATAAAACGCGGATACGAACTCGACTATCTTAATTGGTCCTGCCAGATATACGTTGGAAGTGCATTAAGAACTTGGAAATAATTTATTTCCTGTGTCTCCGGCGATACTGCTAAAACTGAAGAAACCGCTACGCACTGTCTTGTTCTCTACAGCTGTAGGTATATCGGCTTGAATCCGTCTTACCCCCCAACCCGACGCCCGAGGTTTTATTTAAATTCGTTCTCATTTTTCTCCGCTGTGTTGGTACAGCCGCTTTGGTTTGTTTGCATTTGCATTTCTTCGAAAATTTATCGATTTGCTTTAACCGCAGCGGAAAAAGCCACTGGTATAATTGTGAACGCCGCCGCATTTTACAACAATGCCTTGGCATATATGCTAACCAGGCAATGTGTCATTTCATTTATACCAACAAACAAATTTCACTCTGTTTGTTTAACGTCGAATTACAGTGCTGTGTTCCTACACTGCGTGGCGTTTCTGTACACAGCATTTCGTGCTAACATCGCGCTAGCAATAAACGCATTGGCATAAAATATTCAGCAATTGCATTCGCCTTCGACAAATGACGTCGTTGTGGATGCAGGTTTATGTGCACTTTTTCATTTGTTTACTGTCACTTTTTCAATGAGCACACATGCATTTCAATTTGCAGCCGGGACATACACTTTATAAGTCCTTTGTTTTGTTGCAGGAGTAAAGAGACAATCATCAAAAATGGCTAGTCGCACATTTCTCCTGCTGCTATTGCGAATGAGCCCGCTGCTTGCAGTCGTTACTGCTTACAAGGAGCAAAAGTTTGCGATGCAGCCTCAGGACCAGACGGCAGTTGTCGGCTCCAGAGTCACATTGCCCTGCAGGGTAATCAACAAAGGCGGCATGCTGCAGTGGACCAAGGACGACTTTGGGCTTGGCACACATCGCAATCTGAGCGGATTCGACCGGTACATGATGATTGGAAGCGACGAAGAAGGTATGTTTGTTTTTGTCGTTTCTAAATTTTATTGAGTTAGGGACACTTTCAAAGCGTGGCTGTTTGCTTTGAAATATTTCGAATGCGACGCCTGCCTCGGCCCTGCTTGGGTAGAAAAAAATCAGCAAGAAAAGTAATGAATTAAAAGTTTCCGGGTTTGGCGCGTCGTCGGCAGTCCTGGCTTCCTCGTTTTTTCCATGCTCTTCCGCTCTTCGTTTAATGCATTTGTAAGGTGGCGTTGGCTGCCGGAGAAAATCGATCGAATCAGGCGCGAACCTTATTAAAAAAAAGAAGGGCTATATGCTGATGAGACGATAATAATATTTTTGCCGTGCGGCATTCTCATCCGGAATAATCCTTGCCCATACTACTTATGTTGCTTCAGTAGACAATGCAAGACAAATGATATCTGTTCACTCTTGCGTGGGTTCTTTGTGCTGGGGTGGACGGAAGCGGCAATGGCGGCGGCTAGAGACCGACGACAAGGCGCATTGTCGTTGTGGTAGTCGCTGCAAGAGGACCCAGACGATACGCGGCGAGATGCGTCGCGACACGAAGTGGATTTTAAGAGTGCACGAGAGCCGAATCCACTTCTCATATATCAAGGACCCTTTAGCGGTTCCTCGGTGACATGTGCCCCAGCTTGCCGCGAGCCGTACATATACCACAGGACAACAGCAAACTGAGACGATTTCTAGGAGCCTTATAATAATGTTAATGCGTTCGATCCGACTGCAGTGTTCAGGGTGAGGCGCGCATTGATATCGGGCAAATTTTCTTTTGTGATTATGCAATGAATTTCCAAGAAAAGCGCATGCATAGTGTGCTTTAAATAAAATATCTTCGGTATTGTGCCCGCGTCGTACGTGTGCTGGAAAAAAACGTCTCGACGTCTACGACTAGAGTACGAAATATTCTTGTGCATACTTGATGTCCACATGCTCGTGCGGGAGCACTTAAGGTTCTTTGTTTCGTCTGTGCTCAAAAGTCCAAAGCTTTGAACGCGTCGGCGGCAAGCGAGCACTGAGTGTGTGAATGAAAACGAAACACACTTGCTTACGCTGCCAACGCTTCCTGTCAAATTGCAAACGTTTTAATTAAAATATTAGTCTTTAAGTCGAATGCACACAAGAGGCCGATACGACGTTGGTTTCGTTTGGAAAACGTCTCCCGGAAGTTGCGGAAACGCTAAATTGATTTAAAACTTGTCATATTAGGGCGAGTGCATGGAAAAGTTCTTCACTAATGGTTCAACTTACCATCGAGCGCACTGAAAAGGAAACTCAACTGAAACTACCATTTAGGGCGTGATATTTAACTTTTCGATACTTTGTGAATTCATATTCGTCACGAATCAGTGCACTGCGTGCATATAAATAACTTGTTCTTCTGTCGTACTAGAAATAATTCCTCTTTGACTACATATTGATTCTTCCGTCGTTATTATTCCTCTATTATTCTCAGAAAACTACTCTTTATGTATTTATTATATATCATTTCAGATTCCATTAGGTATGCAATGAAGGTTCTCAACTTTTCACTCACTTTTGTTCTAAATTGGTTCCGCGTCCTCTTTTAACACATAGTGTTCTAGATACGGAATAGAAATATTCGTTTACTGAAAGGAATAAATGATAACAAAATGCTTAAGGAACTTCAAGTGTATTGCTTTTACATTTCCATATTGGTATGCTTTGATAGATAGGACGTATTAAGATTTGTTCCTGAGCATTAAGAAGTCGTTTAGGTTCCAACTAACAATAACTTATATGTACTTACTATAGTTTATTATGTTTACTTTTCTAGTTTATACATACTATATTTTCTAAAGTATGCTTGACTCATGTGTGCTCATTATAGAGCTCAATAACATTAAACAGAAACAGTCGTTTCAAAATGTAGTTGACTATTTTTTAAATTCTCGCCATGAAATTTTGAGTGACGTTTTGACTGATAATTAAAGTATCAATAACAAATTGTAAGTAGATTATGCTTCTCATAGTCAGTCTTAGCATAAAACATATTTTTAGTTAGTTTTATGCTCTTGAAACCTTAATGAAATTACATCGCGGTTATTTGGAGGCGTCTGGCAAACTTTTCCGACATTATTTTAATTAATGTTTCAAACTATTTTATGTCTCGACACTGCTTTCCTGTATTATATTACACCATCACAGGCGCAACTAAGCGGATTTGGAAATTAGTGCTTTTTTGTTGGAATTTTAAACTTCAGCCGAAGTTGGCACTAATGCAGAAAAGATGTTTGACTAAATTGTGTATCTTAGCGAATTTTAAGGAAGTGCTAAAACCATTCGATGATGCGGGACATTATCACTTTACTGCTACACTCGCGTCGGTTTTCTTGTTTTAGCTGCTTTGCCTCATCCTTCCACACCTAAAGTTCTGCAACAACTTTAGTCTCAATATAAGATTAGCTCAAAAACAAATAACCAGCGTAGATCTTGGCGGGAACTTTTAACTTGGTCTTATAATTACTTAAGTACATATAATGGCCTTCGAAACACTTGCTAATTGGATTTCTTCATTATCTTTGATCGCATTTGTTGTTGAGAGTTTGATTTTACAGAACGTGTTTTAGTTGAGTTTCCTGTCGAGTATCATAGTTGAAATATAATGGGGATTGTCAAGTGTGTTATGTTGATATGATACTGTCGTTTAGAAGTAGTATAAGCTTCAAAATCCCAGCGAACATATTGACGAAGAAGATGAGTTTAGTGGAGCATGGACCAGAAAGCAATCGCAAATTGTTGATATTTCCCGTCATTCCGCAGCGGAACTCAGCCCCCGGCCAGTAATGTTAGACCAACAGGAAGGCTCTGCGCTCGCCACCCGCCGTCGCCATACTTTGGCACACACAGACTCCCTGCATAGACATATCTTATAGTAAAATGCCCTGGGAGATATCGGGTTGCTGTTCCGCATCGTGGTACATACGTAAACACTGCACGCATGCGGACCCCACGTTTGAACAAGGACGACTCGACGTGCCAAGGGTTAACCTTTGACACAACACGAGAGAGTTCACGTCCTATCATGATTGTCTAGTTTCTGGTCCTCTTGCTTTGCCTTCACATACAGTTACCACTTCTACTTCCGGCGTCTACTACGTGCAACGTTAAAAGTTAAGATTTTTTTATTCGCACACGCGGCGTCGTCTCCACTTCAATTCCCAATGGGAATTCGTTTCCAGACTCCTGCGCCACGATGATAGCATAATACACCCGTCGAGAGCATAATCGTTATAAGATTTCTTACAACGCATTAACATTTAGGTTTATGTCTGCAGCATTATCATCTGTACAATTATATCATAAAAATTGAATTGCCCATTCTGGCAGTCATTATTCATGGCTGTTTTATTCGTTAACCACCTACAACTGCATGAAAATTTGGAGTTTTATTGGATTTAAGTATTAAGTCGTTTAAATCGTTTTACTTCCTTCGAACCACTTACTTCGGATTGCCTATAAAGAAAAATTGCTGCTTTCTGATGGACTGTGGTATTCGGTGATATTCTTTCAGTTCATAATTTTTTTATTCACGAAATAAAAGTAAAAACACTAATAAATATGTAGGTGTGTTTCCCATACAGAAAGGCAAGTACATATGACGATAAGGCATCTAGTTTTTGTTGTCCGTTATGCCACCCCCTTAGAGATGAGCACACAGTGCGCACATCGCGACCATTACTGTCATCGTTACTCCTGAAACGCAACTCTCATCGCCCGCGTGCCCTGATGAACGATTACATGAAACTTTGCACCGGGTAAAATCCGAATATATGTACACGCGCCAACAACGGGTTAGAATGGCGCGAATATAAAGAGAGGAAGTTTAAAATTGCAACGCGTTGGGAATTGGAGCCTCCACCACATGTCACACATTAATATGAAAACTTGTGTCTAGACTAGATGTGACTAGATATTAATAGAAGCCAGTATTTAGTTTTTAAAATACACTAGGTGGATGTTAATGTAATGTGTAAAAACATACGATGACCTGAACCGGGTAAATACTTAGGTGGTGAAGCCTTGAATCCCTAGTACACCCTGGAGGTTTTTGGAGCGCACAACTTTACGACCTTAGAATACGTTAGCATATGACGTTGGTATTTCTAGGAGCTTAGTTTTTTTTAACATTACAATAGTCTTTTTATATACATCCTTGACAACTGTTATGAGTCTATCTGTTATGAGAGGCGTGGGTTGATTCAAGGGAGGTGTTTATGAGGCGAAATTCATATTAAAATCAATTATGGCGCTAATAAGGGTCGAGGTGAAGTGTGTTTTGGTTATAAAATTTTCTTTTCGCCGCCGTGATTGGCACTTTGATCCTTATGACCCGAGGGTCACGTACGCATGTATTCTCGGCTTACGCAGGATCGGTAGAGCTGTAAGTGGCGCAAGTAAACGAGAACACCAGTAACGAGTCCATAAAAGAAACAGCTTTATTACGGTCCTCTGAAAACGCTTCGCCACCCTTGGGAATTCCATAAAGGTTAATGTTCACCTATGCGTAGCTATAGCGAGCCAAAGATCCTGCAATTCCTTTACAAATTGCTGAAAAGACAACTATATGCTCCTTTATTTTTATATCATTTTTTCGTTCAATGTTGCTCCCCGTATCTTTTATTTTATATGCTATCATCAACAGACAGCTAACAAACACTTTACGATCGGCTGTCCTTTCACCTTCATCGTTCTGCAGACGCAGGACGAAAGATACCTACCGTAAATATATTCTGTGCTCGTTTTCAGGCGATTACTCATTGGATATTTATCCGGTGATGCTCGATGACGACGCCCGATATCAATGTCAAGTGTCTACTGGGCCCGAGGGCGAGCCCGGAATACGAAGTAACTTCGCCACTCTCTCCGTGCTCGTGCCGCCCGATCCCCCGAAAATAGTCCAAGGAGATTATCTGGTCACCACGGAGGATCGAGAGATAGAGCTGGAATGTGTCAGCCACGGTGGCAAGCCGGCTGCTGAAATTACTTGGATTGATGGGATGGGGAGCGTGCTCACCGATGGCATTGAATACATCGTCGACGAGTTGCCAGACGGCAGACGTTATACGGCAAAGAGCATCTTGAAGTTGACGCCGCGAAAGCAACATCACAATACAACGTTCACATGTCAGGCGCAAAATACAGCTGAAAGGACGCATCGATCTGCAAAATTGAAATTAGAGGTACGATATCCAATTTGTCTGTATCCATTGTCACCACCACATTTCATTATTATGACATCAGCAGCAGGTTTGCTATAATCTAATAAATTTTATGATATTGCAGGTGAAATACGCTCCTAAAGTAACAGTCTCTATACTTTCGGGAACAGCGTCTAATGGACGTATCCCGGAAGGAGCCGAGGTTCATCTAGGGTGCAAGGCAGACGCAAATCCTCCGCAAGTGACATATAAATGGTACGTCAATGATCAACTCCAAATCGGCGATTTTACGACCGAACTAGTGTTGCATAATGCGACTCGTTCGCACCACGACGCCATCATCAAGTGCGAGGTGCACAATGCCGTTGGGAAAAGTGAGGAGAGTGAAACTTTAGACATTAGCTGTAAGTTATAAACTACTATCTACGATCTACTTGTAATTTTATGCTAATTTAATGCTTTTGTTCAAATTGCAGATGGTCCTCAATTCAGGACAAGACCCCGATCGATTCAGGCTGATCCTGGCAGCAGCGTTACGTTGACTTGTGACGTTGACGGTAATCCGTTTCCGGATATTTCGTGGTATCATGAGGATAGCACACGAGTTATCAGCACGAACACGAATCTTACATTACGCGTGGATACCAGCAGCGCAGGGCGCTACTTCTGCAAGGCTCATGTGCCAGGTTTTCAGGACATACATGCCGAAGCTGCAATTTACTTGAAAGGTAGGTTGTCTCTTCGCTATATGATTGTCCTCATGGGTGATTTAGTAATTATTGATTTGTAATTACAGGTCCGCCGTCCATTGTCAGTCACCGGACACAATTCGGCATTGAAGGCGATAATGTCAGAGTGGAGTGCACTGCCTTTTCCATACCCGCTCCGCAACACGTTGTATGGACATTTAATGGACGCGAAGTCGATCGCGATGATCAGGATTACACAATCCTCGAGGACCCCCTTCCGGACGGCATCAAATCTACGCTAATTATCAGGGAATCGCAAGGCAAACATTTCGGAATGTACAACTGCAGCGTATCCAATCCGTATGGTGCTGATGTTGTGGAAATTAATCTCAAACAACAAAGTAAGTTTAATTGACATTACTTATGTGCATGTTGAGAAGACGGTATTAGCAATTCTGTATTAGACAGTTGTTATGCCTTTTGTTACTAACGAACGAATAATATACTAACAAACTAATGTAACTAATTCTGCTTATTCTAATTATTAAGACTAACGAAATTGTTATTCGTTCAAATGGACCTGCGTATTAATTTACATAGAAGTGTTATTTGCAGAAAATATTCCATCGACTTTTCTGTATTGTGGCGTTACCGGAATTGCTCTATGCGTGGTGCTAGTTCTGGGCTATACTATATACTTGTGCCAATGCCGGAAAATCAAGAAGACTCCACCAGAAGGTTAATATCTGTTTTAACATGTCTGATTTACTGTATAGTGTATTGTACTAATATGATTTATTGCTAGGTGGTGATACAAATGTAATTGAGAAACAATGTAAGGAATCCGACCGAAGTTCAAACATCTCTGACTTAAAATTGGATCTGCGAACTGGTTCTTCCAATAGTAATATGCACTGCGAGATGGATTACATCCCAGGAGCCGAATCGGAAACTGGCAGCGAGTCGGTAATTACCCGAATTGGTGTGCCTCTAGCGGGCCCTGTCAATGTCCCTGGCCAGGAAATCTACCGATACTCTGCTGATTACACAGAACCCACATTCCCGCCGAAGGTAATTCCGCCATTTTATTTAACGCAATGTGCGCACGAATTTATTTAGTATTTCTCACAGGACGGCCAGAACAACAACGGCTACGTGCCCTACTGTGATTACAATCGCGACTACAATCCACCACTCATGCAGCCCCCGATTGCGTCTTCATTGGATCAAAGTTTGCAATCCACTCGACTGCAGCTGAATTCGCTCCAAAATCATCAGATTCCAGTGTCGAGCACCAGCCTGCCGATGAGTGACCTCACCGATTTGCACATCGTAACTTCCCAGAGCTTGAGCCTGGGTAACGGGGCTATTCCTGGCATCGGCCACATAGATCCGCGCTTTAGTGCCACTTACGGTAATCCATACCTGCGCAATCCCAGCATAGGTCTGCCGACGCCGAATACTGCGAATCCAGCAGCGACGCCTGCACCGCCCCCGTACTCCAGAGACAGTTCTAGAAATTTAATAAACTCCAGTGGTATGGTGACTGCTAGTGCAAACGTAGTGAACACCGTCCTGGCGAACGGCGCCAACGGCACGCTGCCGCAAGTAACAAGACTACCAAACTCGCCAACAAGCCAATACATTGTGCCCAACACCAACGTCAATTCGTTGAAACGAGGCACAATGGCCACGCATGTATAATATTTGTAGTTTACTCGTAAGTAGACTTGTTTCCCCTGCCCGTGTTTGTCCTAATGAACATACTTAAGTGAATTGAGAAATTATGGAGAAATTTATAAGAAGACTGAGATTTCATTATTTTTACATAAGTTTCTAGTTTTCTACTTATATTGTAAAAATGGCCCCTGTTAGCAACGACTGCATCAATCGAATTTTGTCAAGGCGCATCATATGCCAGCAAATGTGGTCACTTATAATTCAGTCATATCTAGACGATGCATATAATGAATCAATTGAATTGTTACATACCATAAGAAATTGCTGCGTCGAAGAGTATATTTAAAATGTAATAATACGTACATATAAAACTCGTGCATATTTATGATCCCATATCGTTTTTCTAAGGCAGATTTTTCACGGCTTAAGTAGCATTACTCAGCTGTACATATCGAAACAGAAATACTTTATGGTGTTTGCTGACTTTATTAAGAGAAACGAAATATCAGTGATCATTCTACATCGACATCAATTTCCAAATGTCAATTTGTTCTATGAAAATGACTTTAATTTTCTAGATAAAATTATATAAGAACTGGGAATACACTCTCAATATGATATATGAAGGACAAGTTTATTTTATTCTTATATAATTCTTGTATAATATTGTAAAATTTGTTAACGAGCTTCCAAATGATCTGATACATACATAATTAGTGGAATTCCTAAATTATTTAATTTCGTTTGTGGCGATTGTTACGTACTATACCAAAGATTTACAATGTTGAAATCATTTTTGTTCTACCAAAATTCCTAACGTACTTAATATTGAATTGGACATCAATCAATTCCTATGATCTACATAATCGAAGACAATATGATAAATTCATACGCTAAGCTGCAATTGGGTGTAGAGTAGGCTTGTAAATATTTGAGGAGTCAATCAATTTTAGTGTTACATGTGTTTAATAATGCCTGAACTTACTTACAAAATCCCGATTACATTACACATTGCGATGATTTCTTTGTTCTACATGTATATTGTTGTATATTTTTATTTATAGTCTGTATCATATACTGTAATCTATCATGCGAATGATTTGTAAATACGAATATTGTTCGTTGCGAAACGAATTTTGCTGTCACGTCAACAAGTTTCTATCATCAAATTAACAAAATGATTATGCTCGTATATCGTATAGTCCCGTATTTTTTATACATACGTATTTTGTTATAAATAATGTTTAGTCAATTATACCATTAATTCCATTACACTTACGAAACGTGAAGCAAAAATGAATTGCGGTGATTTATGTAAATTAGAATATTACTTAGTAATTTAGCTCAAGATGTACATAATAATACTGATTTTGAAAACGAAAAATTCTTACAAGTTTTCTATGCTACTAGAAAATACTGTTATATTATTGTGTAATACATTTCCTTGAAAATAGCAATATAGTATTTGAATTAATTTTGATACTGTAATTGCTTTCGGCGAAGTGCATCGCACATGAAAGAGTTGCATTTGTT
>JAODVP010062934.1:0-14313 GCA_025400035.1 Tetradonia laticeps
TGTGACAGCCATTTAAACACCGATTTAAATAGGTTCATAAGGAAACGCCGTTTATAAACACACACATTTTTAAGCATTGTTTATATCGATATTAAATTGACTATCGTTTTCAAATAGTATAATTTTGTTTGTTTTGTGCGTGATATTATCAATGATGATAGAAATTTTCGCGACAACGTTGTTGATCTTAATCGCTGCGTTAGTGTGATCTGTGGTTTTTGCAATCCGCGCGATGTGTCCTTTAGCGTTGCATTTAAGGCGAATTACTTTTCGGTGTTCCGATTCTTGACATAGGGGACAAGTTTTGTTGAACCTTAAATTTCTTTTACGCGGTTGGAAAACTTTGCCATCTGATTGCGGATAGTTCTGTCTGTCTGATTGTTTTATCTGTGTCGAAATCTAACATATCCGATCGCGCCTCGGGAATGTAGCGTTGTACCGGAGTGTTGTTACGTTCTGCATTTAGGGAAAATTGCAAGTGTGCGATTTGTTAAGTTAATGCTGACATTTCATCTTATGCGTTTTCGCATACCGGTACCGGTGGTATTGTGCTCAGGAGGACACATTGGATGATTGGTAGATGGTGCGTCAGTGTATAAACGCGATGCGTTTGCGTTTACGTGTCCGGTGCCGGAGCATGTGTGTCCGGTGTATTGGGCTGGAATGTTGTCGTTTCGCGGTGCGCACTGCGTTATCGTGCACAGGTAGTCCGCTCAACGCACGTGCTGGTCTATTTGTATTAGCATTGCTCAAAATGTTATGATGCGCATGAAAATTTGCATCCATGTCTGGCATTGAATTAATTGGTGGATTTTCAAAAGGAACGCTGTGATCATTTTGAGTCTCACATACCTCGTGGTCGCTCGATTCGTGGGTGTTTCGGACTCTGGATCGGCTCCTCAGATTGTACGGGGGTGTGTGGAACATTCTGATAAGTCTTCGGACTGATTGCTCGATCCCACTTCTCAAGCTTTAGGCGTCAGGATAAGTTTATTAAATGATAATATTACAATGTTAAGCTATGACCGCAGATGCATCTCAATAGAAGGCTGTACGGGCGCGTGCAGCGGCCGGCGACGTGCATGCTCTCATCTCAGGGCTCGGGCAAAGCAGATCGGCTTGGGTTGCCCGCTACACTATTAAACTAATGTATTTTATTTCTTTTATAATGTCATATTATCCAACGCATGGTATTGCGTCATTTATGATTTGTAGGAGCAATATTGTCAACATTGACAAACATACATATATGCATGTATTTGTTAATTGAACATACTGTACATATTATGTGCTGAAAATGAGTATTAATTTCCAAAAATTAACGGTGAAATATGAATTTCAATGCCGTTTAATAATAATAATAATGATGATGATGTAATGTTATAAAGCGGAGTGGCATTAAAACATTAAAATTTTGCCTTTACGGTTCTAACATGAATCGGTTATTGCGTCACTATTTTTACGGTCCCTTCCTACGGTTGACGGTATAACCGAGTTCTTCTGTAATTTATTATTATTGTATATATATCGTCAAGTTTATAATGTCATCGTTTATAGTTCGCAAGAAAATTAGAATTCTTAAGAAAATCTAAAAATTAGTAGTTTACTTTAGGGCGTTCTAAATAATTAATTAGATTGAAAACTACTTTATGAGAAAGAGCATTTCTTGTGCTACGAAATGGCCTAGAGTTCGTAAATTTCTGACAAATGGGACCTTCCCTACATCAGAATTGAGAAGAAACAAAAAGTAGGAATAGGTATAATGATGTGTTGCGTCTTTCTTTTCTTACTTTTTTTTTATGAGAAAACTAGTTTCGCTGCGACATTCTTTTCAGTTCAACATCAGAAAAAAAATAGAAGAATGTGATGGTGTGTATTATTTGATATTGTGTATGATATCTAAAAGATTCGATTCTAAATAACTAATTAAATTCTTTATAAAATAACTTAAAGTACAGTAGAACTCTGGTTATCCGGAATAATTGGGACCGGATCCTATCCGGATAATCAAAAATAAATACATATTACCGTTAGGGTATTATTCGAAACATCTCTATCTAACTTTTAATAATTGTGATTGTCGATAAAATTCGAAATTCGAGCATCCGACCGTACATTCACCGATTGGTAAAATACGTACATCTAATGCTGGAATCTGGAGGTACGGAAGCAAACGTTTGTGTTGCTACAACTAAACATTTTATTAATTAATTATAATATAAAATCACTTAAACAATAGTTTGCAAATCCTATCTTAATGGTTACCACGGACACACTATCTACATATCAATTATATATCTAAAATTATAAGTATCCCCGACGTTCAACTATTCTAAATAACAACGCCTACTGTGTTTACAAAGTTATATACATATCACCTGAATGCTGTCCAGATAATTGGTAGTATGATTAATAAGCGTCCGGATAATGGGAGTTCTACTGTATATAAATTCGTTGCTTACAATCCTCCACAAAATCAGAATTATACAATCCAATTCACGTTTGGAAAGTGATGTTGTAGGTTATGTTAGGTTAGGTTATCAGTTATTCGACACCTATGATTTGTTATAGAATATAACGAGTTAAGGGGTTTGGGTTAAAATGAGTTTATTTTAATATCCTCAAACAGAGCCGCTCGTTGTCGCGGAATGTAAGAATTGGACATCACAAACCAAATTGAGCTGGGGAAATCAACTGAAAATATATTATTGTCATTTCTTAATTGTCAACTCCTGGTAGGTTTATGTTTAATACTAGACCACCAGGAACCAATACAAAGATCTTAACAACGTGTGTCCTTGTGATTGCCAAGTAATTGCGTCGCTACATAGGAATATTTTGTATAACGGAATATTTTACTGTGTTGACAATTAAAATACTCCTGCACCCAACGATGACAATCACGCTGCAAACCAGGCCGAACGAACAATCTAGACACTTCTTTGTAAGTTGCTCTAGCACCAGGATGTGAGTTGTCATGCCAGTATTAAACGTAGTTTTACGAAAATTGTGTGGAATGAAAGGCCTAGCACAACCATTTGCACTGTCACACACTAAAGAACTATCCAGAACTATCTCTGGAAGTTTCAGCATTTTAAAATGGAGGGCGCTATTAAAAATTACACGAAGTTCTTCATCCTCTGCGCTTCGGCAACGACAAGTGAGAAACATTAATCGCTTTTATCCTAGAGAAAGCATCCGCAACAATTTTGTTGTCTCCAGAAATATGACGTATGTCAGTGGAGAATTGCCCAATGAAGTCTAGGTAACAGAATTGTCGAGGTGTAGATTTCTCCAATTTCTGACGAAAAGCATATGTGATTGGCTTATAATCAGTAAATATTGTAAAATGCCGACCTTCCAAGAGGTATTTAAAGTGCTTTACAGAAGCATAAATGGCTAAAAGCTCTCGATCATAAGCACCGTACTTTTTCGCGGCACCACCCAACTTTCTGGAAAAGAAAGTAAGTGGCTGCCTATCAGTGCCAGAAACGTGCTCAACTACAGATACAATGCCAAAATCGGCTTCAAATGCTACTTCAGCTTGTCTACTCCAAATTATTGTTTTTTTTTAATAGCGTAGGTGGCGCGTTAGCTAACCACAGCAAGAGGCCATCACGAAACTTCCCACAGGTTCTGTTCCAATAGGATATTTCACTGCGGGACGATCTAGTCAAGTCAAGTCAAGCGCGTTCTTCCTTATTTTTCCTTCGTCTTTAGGATTGCCGTAACGCATGCTGCCCAATTTTCGTATTGCTCTTGGCCCCTTGTAATGTATTCGGCTACATTTATGGAAGTTACATCTTCCATGCTGAATGTTTTTCTGGTCTCTTCGTGGACGCGGCAATAGAATAGCGTGTGGTCCCTGTCGTCTACCTCCTCCTCGCAGTACCAGCACCTGCTGTCCTCGCCTTTCCTTATACGGTTTAGGTACTCCCCGAAAACACCATGCCCGGTAATTGCTTGGGTGAGGTAGAAAGTGGTACGGGTAAAGGAAAGGTTGTACCACTCCGCCACATTCTTAATAAATGTTTTCGCCTTCCCATTGTAGCCTTCCCACCTTTGCTGCCATCCCTCCATGGTGTCATCCCGCGTTCAACTTCGTTTATAAGGAGTCACTTCCGCGTCACTTCCTTTATAAGGAGGTCCAATGGAGGTATCTTTCCAATGCCAAGGAAAGCCTCTGTTGGCGGTGCAATAGGCAGACGTTATCATTCTGGCTGAACGACGCTCCGGAGTTTGCCTCTGTCACTGGGGCCTCTTACATTCGTCATAATCCTCCTCAGCTTATTTTGCGTTAAGCTGGTCTTCTGCTGGATCGCGAAGATATGCGCACTAAAGGTCATGTTGTTTGCGAACGTTACACCCATATATTTGTTGTAGAAAATATTCCACAATATTGTGGCCTTGTGACCCTTGTGGCGGCACACCTCTGTCCAGGCGGGGCGAATCTTCACTAATTTCAAAACCTAAAAAGGGGACGCTGTCTTGTCCTAAATGACATTTCCGTGGATTAACAATAATTCCATGATGCTGTTTAAGTCTACCAAACAACGTGGATAGGTGTTCAATATGCTGGGAATGCTACGAAGAAGCAAAGAAGATGCCATCAATATAGACATAAACGAGTAGTAGGAGGTCCCTAGTAATATCATCCATAAATTTCTGGAACGTTTGAGCAGCATTTCGCAAAGTCATTTTATTTTCAATCACTTTTTAAAACATCTTCTGGAGCATTAGGAATTTGATGGCATGCTCTTACGAAGCCCATTTTCCAGTTGAAAATATTGTATTGTCATATAGGGCTTGAGCAAAATCTTCTATATGCGGTACCACCGGGTACCTGTCCGGCGCAGTGCGCGCATTTAGGGCGCGATAATCACCACAAGGGCGCTACGAACCGGATTGGACGAGCTCTTCCAAGCTGTATCATGACTCGTAATTCCTTATGAGCAATGCTAAATTTGTCAGGAGCGAGACAACGAGGACGACATGTTACGGGTGGCCCAGGAGTCGTAACGATGTAATTCTCAGTGGTGTGCTTTGCTACATATGGTAATTCTGCTGGTTTAGTAACCTCCGGAAAGTTACTAAAAAGTGCTTTGAAATCTTCGACATGTTGAACTACCTTAACAGACGTTGAACAATGAATAGCAGCATTGCCAGGAACGGTCAAGGTTGTAATTTTATCCAGAAATTTCTTTCAACCCATATCCACTAGTAAATTATAATGTTTGGGAAAAGCAAAGATCTGCTCCGGTATCAATTAAAAATCTAATTTGGCTACGCTTACTAACCATATGTAGACGACTCTGAATTTCAGGAGTGCCGATTGTCGTCGCCTCTATGGCGCTCCGATCCCGTTTTCCGAAACTTGCGATTTGTTAATTGCAAGGCGGTACATCTTTATAGGTTTGATTACACCATCTGGAATGATACAAACATTGACCGAGATGAACTGCCACGACGACCTTCCGAATTGCATTTTGAAATTCATCTAAAATCTGCATGTAGACTCTGAATCCCTTCAAGCAGAGGTTGCAGAAGTCGTTCAATTGAGGATTGCAATAACGTAGGTTATACGGCGGGAATAGATGGTCGGTCCAGTGCAGTGTCATAAATGGCATCGGCAAGTACTGCCAATGCAAGTAAAACGGCAGTTGTCTGAGTTGCCAGAATTGTCTGTGTTGAAGCTGGTAATCGTCCCAACCAAATAGATTGAATAATTGAATCAGGCACTTCAGGTTCCGACAATGTCTGGGGATGACGCAAAAACTGTGACGGTTTTCGATTACCCAGCTTCTTCTTGCTCCAAGAGCTGCTTTAAGCGCCTCGATTGGGACTGACTTAATCGTGTAATAAGAGCCTCTTACAAGGTCTCATACTTATTTTCTCTAGGAAGATTTGTTAGGATGTCTCGTACTTCATCTGCATGTTCAGCCTCTATATGTCCCGACACATAGTCATACTTCGTAGCATCCGTGACTATTTCAGAGATAACAAACTGATTCTCTACTTGGGCAAACCGTATTTCAGGATCTGTTACCCAAAAAGGTTGTATGCGTACTTTTATCCTGTTAACATTGGGATTTGGGTTTGGAACGACTGGAGTGATTGGTGTTTCGCCAAGGAGGTTTTCAATAGACGTAACTTCAATAACACGTTGAACTGTCGGAATCACGCCAAATCACGTCGAATCACGTCGGATCACGTCGGGGTCACCAATAATGAGTTCAAGGGTTTGGGTTAAAAGGAGTTTATTTTAATATCCTCAAGCGGAGGCGCTTTTTGTTCGCGGAAAGTAAGAATTGGATCCGACGTCACAAACTAAATTGCATGCAGGCCACTTGCGTAAGGAGCACTTGCGTAAATTAGAAAAGTTTGGCAATTTGCGTTTGATCTTACACTGTTGCATGATTGTTTTTCTAATGTATTTTTTAGAAGAAAAAGTTTTGCCTTGTATACTTATGTAAATTATATAACTAACTTAAGTAATAGTGAGTATTTATTCAGAGAGTCCAGAGTAGAATAGTACATAGCAGATATGTTAACGTAATAAATTATTATATAATCTCATTTTATTTTCCTGATAATGGCAATTTGTTTTCGCCTTTTATAAATATTTTTATATCAGATTATAGCATGTAAAGCAACCATCTACATTCTTCCCAATAATAATTCTTGTGAAGCCCAATTGCAAATTTTTATGATGTGGTTCATAGGTACAGACAGAGTCAACTCAAACTGTTTTTGAAGATATGCTCCTATAACCATTAGACGAAGACCATCAGTAGCGCGAGTTTTTTGGATTTTTAAATGGTTAAATATATCAATGTGACTCATTCAATTCATTATTGCTTAATAGTTTATATTCATTCGTTGTAGTTACAATTAATATTCGTTTTTCATTATTATTTAAATGAAAGTCTTAAATTCTGGACAAGTTTCTATGTACGTTATAAAATGTACACCCGAGTTAGTTCAGTTAGTTAGTTAATAATTTTTCATCAAAAGCGATGGAGTTACGCTTGCACGATTATGTCAATGGCAATTAGCAGAAGTAGTTTCCAGCAGTACGAAGAATATTTTACCCATCCTCTGCATTTTGACCGGTGAATACCACAGAGTAGAAGTTCGGAAAATGAGAGATGTATTTCTTTCAATTTTCATAAAGGAAAAGAGAATCGCAGGGCTTCCCTGTCTAGCATAGATTGATATGTCTTCAGATTATTTTTCAGTATGGAAGCCATCGTCACTGATACGCGTAGTACAGCGCCCAAATAATTATAATTTCGTCTGTAGTTTAGTGGTCGTACCGAGGAGTATACATCAGTGGTCAACAGTATTATTGCGGCACGCCAAGCTTACGGTTTTTTTTTGTTTCTTGTAGGCGGTCTTTCTTTTAGTGAATCACCGCTATACGTCGGTCCTCTAGGTCCTATTGTACACTTTCTCATTTTTAAAGCTACAAATATCCTATTGCATTTATGAACAGGATACTAAACCAAGGAATTGCCTTTAATTCCACTGCCCTTGGTGAGGCAGCATCCAGTAAAATTTTGCGAACTGCGCTGTTCGCGTTGCACTAACTGAGGTCCCTTAACATATTGGATCTTCCTTCAATCTCAGTTTGTAGTCATACCCATACAACTAGTGTCCCGTTATTTATTTGAGCTTTGTTCGTCCCGATTTTTTCATAAGTGCATTGTTGATTCTGCTCGGGGTGTCCTCCATAAATACCAAGGTATGGCTAGGTTCTGGGTGTTCCCTCTTCCAGCGCTTCCAATCTACTGCCACGAGTTGAAATATCCTTTCTGTGCATGTCGTGGAGAAAGAAAACGTAGCTCATGGTCGTTATATATTACATTGATAGTACATTGGTTTCCCCTTCTATAGCTAGCTAGTCCACCAGTTTTGGTCTTACACTGCTCATTACTTTTACTTGCCATAACAAGTCTTTTCAAGGTTTGGAACTAATGTTTGTGCTGTTCAGTGGAATTCGAGCAATAATGTTGTTTATTAAGATTGTAAACCGCTCGTTACTCCCGTTTGTGCTATCCATACAGCGTTCAATTGCTGCTAATTCTACCTGAGAAACTATTGTATCTGGGTCGACTAATGATTCCGTCTATTCTAATTGCAGCCTTTCTCCTCTTTTTGCCTGGCAAATGAACAGAAACCCGGTCCAACAATTCAGCACTTAATGCTGCATCACTTTTTAAGAAATTTAGAAGATCAATAAATTTCGGATGTGGCCTCAAATATGAAGTTAGTCGATTATGCCAACCTTCTACAATATTATTGGACCGGTGTCTTCGACCTTCACAATTCCAAAGTTTCATGTCAAACTTTTCATTCTCCAGCCACCGATTTATAAAATAATCATTAAAAGTTGTGATTTTTGAGAGGGTCGACGCTGCTCCATGATGGGCGATGGGCTAGGGCCGCACACATTCTGACATGCTCCCTCACATCCTGGTTCTTGTTGTAGTCGGACACCAGAACGATTTCCCGCACTTTCCTCCACAAGCATTGGTTGAAGTGGAAGTTGCAACCGTGGATTATCGATTCCGGGAACTGGTCCTTGATTGCGGTTGCCTCGAAATCCAGCACAGATTCCTGTGAATCCTGTGAAGATGGACCCATTTCGCATTACCGACAGGCATCTCGTACAAACGAATATTAACATGCGGGGCCCAGAGTGGTCGTCAGCCAGCAGGAAAGATCCATCTTCCGGCTAGGCCACTTCTTCCGGTATTATCAATTCATCCGCTGTAAGGGTACCAGCCATTACTCCCCCAGCCTGCCTCTTGTTCCTATTTAATGTGTGCCCTGCAGTGACATAGTTCGGAACATCAGAGACTAAGTCGAGTCCACGATCATAAAGCGGTGAAATGCGTTTCGTGAATGCCGAGGATGCAGACACATTGTGCTGGACGACATCAGCTCGTGATCGACTATGGAGCTAGGGGAATTCAGCATAATGACGTCATTCGATTTCAACCGTTCTTTGCAACCCACAACCTTCTGCTTTAAGCACACCTATGCAATGGTACCGTCTTTGTTTACCACGTGCTTACTGTACATAAAGCCGTTGTGCATTGCCAACGGTTTTCCCCTTACTGGATGTTTAATTTCTGCATGTCGCAGGGTGGAGAGGGATGCAAGTCCGGGCGAAACCAAAAGCAGTTGAAAATAATGTTATCTATGGTTAAAAGGATTTTCCATACCCGATGCTGGGAAGGACACTTCACAGTTTTGTAGAGGGGGGCTTTCAAATGGACAAGAAACAAACAATACCAAATACAAGTAGAAATATTTGCCGGCACAAATCTGCGAAACCAAAGCAGTTCAAAGTAATGACATGTATAGGCCACTTAATTTTCTTACTTAAGCTGCTTAAGCTGCGATGAACGGGGTGTGCAAAGGTACTGTTAGAGCGAACCAAGAACTGAATAGTTTTGTAAAAACTACAAACAAAGTAAATGTGAAGAAAACAAAAACAGGACATGGTTCACTATAATCAAAATTAATAAACAATGCAAAAACTAAACTACTAAAAAACAAATTAGAAAAACAATCATGCAACATACGCAAGTGCTCCTTACGCAAGTCGCCTGCATTCACCAAATTGAGCTGGGGAAATCAGCTGAAAATATTGTTGACGTTTGTACCAGCCCATCAGGCACTAATACAAATACTGTTGATCTTAATATATTCTTAATATCTTAATATAATATATTCCTACTTGTGAATAATCCGTGTATGTATGTATGTAATTAGAAAGATAAGATTTCGCTGACTAAGCATTTTCAGTACCGGAAAGTTGTTTATTTGCAACTGCGTGACCTCGTTACCTTCGAATTACAAACCTTTGCTCATAAACGGTGTCGATGTCATTCGCTTAATTAAATATACAGTTTCTTTATGCGTGATATGAGTTTCTCTTCAAGGAAAAATATATTAAAATAAAATAATAATGTAGCTCAGTAGTTTTGAATTAATTATATACTTATCTTAGTAGTTATCTAATCCAATATATTTATTATTTATTTAATTTCCAACTAGTTTCGATCTTATTACGATCCTATTCAGGAATTTATTTTTGAGTGACTAAAAAAAAGACAAATATTAGACATATGACAAAGTTGCAATTTTGAAATGTTTTTGCTGTGTATATATTGTCTATTTTGTTTTTGTGTGTGTTTTATTGAAATTCAGGTAATAAACTTAATAGAAATGGTTTGTTTGGGAAATCTGATTATTGATTCATCAATGGAATATTGTTAATTTCAGCTAAAGCAACTTCAATACTTTCTAAATGTATAAGATTTGAAATTTGAACGTTTTTATGTATAGTTTTATAAGAATTTTTATTAAATTTATGAGCATTCCTCAAAATATGAAAAGCGAAATTAGAATTATTTTAATTTATATTTAAAATACATCTAATATGTTAATTTATTCTTAATTTTATCGTTCTTTTTGTTTGTCCTATATAAATATGATCACATGATAAGAAATTTAAACAATATAACGAGTAGAAGTGTTTGGGTTAGCTAGAGTTTATTTAAGAACCACAAACAAAGGCGCTCGTTGTCGCCATAATATTAGATGATACTGACGACTTAAACGAACTGAACAAAATGAGCTGGAGTAATCAACTGAACTCATATTCTGAATATATCAAAAATGTAAACCCCTGGTGGGCTAATCTTTTATACCAGCCCACCAGGAACTAATACAATAATAATTGATCTTAGCAACGCTACGAGTACTTGTCAGCTAAACGACGTTAATAAAACATGGCTACAATACCCCCTTACTAGTACCAGAGGTACTACACAACGACAAAGTAAACTGGTACGAATAATCGCGCTGCGTGTGCCGCGGGTATGCAAAGGCTGTGACGTGTAGCGCTTTGTGGCCATGGCTTCGTGAAGTCTGTGGCTTTGTGTCCATAAGCCACAACAAAATTCGCGGTATAATACATCCATCATCGACTCGATTCGACTTCTACATGGATTCAGGGAGTCGTCCATATTTTTGTAAGTACCTTTCTTCCGTCGCCTGTGCGGTGATGATCTTCCCCGACAGTCGCTCAATATCATCCCACGTCTCTTCGGTGTTTAACATTGCCTCAACGGCCTCCTTCAGGTTCGCATAAACAGTTTCCCACCTAGGACAACTTAGCAACATGTGTGCTGGTGTGTCTACTTCTCCGCAGTATACACAACTATCACCTAGTCCTACCTTAAAACAGAAAAGGAATGCGTTAAAGCACCCATGGCCTGTCAACATCTGGGTTAGTGCATATCCGAGTTCTCCGTGGTTCCTGTTTAACCAAGCACTGATGTCCGGTATTAGACCTCTGGTATGGCTCGCATTGCTGGAATCTGACCATCTCGCCTGTCACTTGATAATGGTTGCCTCACGGGTGCTGATTCTCTGGACGGCCCGTTGTTTCTTATTCAAGTTGGCTAATTTCGCCAACTTCTCCGCTAGCAGGTCAATCGGAGGGATGCCCGCCAAAACTAGCGCCGCGTCCCCGGACACAGTCCGATACGCCTGGATCGTCCTCAGCGCGCATCTTCGGTGAACCGAACCCATAGTGTTCTTTGCTAGCTTGGTGCCTCGCTCGTCGGTCCAAACTGGTGCTCCATAAAGAAGAACAGATTGCACTGCTTGCGACAGCACTCTCCGCTTCATTTGGCCGGGGCCGTTGATGTTCGAGAGCAGGCGGCTCAAAGCATGCTCATACACATTTGCCTTCTCCTCTCTTCTCTTCAAGTGGTTGGTGAAGGTGAGACCTTTGTCCAGGCCGAATCCTAGGTAAAGGGGTTCGTTCTTGGGGAAAATGGTATGGCCCCCGAGTGTCACCTGCACTGGCTGTGTTTTTCTTTTCCAGTGAATATGACCCATTCGGTCTTCTGTGGGGCTATTGCCAACCGCGCTTCTGTCATCCAGAGTGCTGTGGCGTCCAGCGCAACCTGGGTGATTCGGGCGATATCATCGATGTATCTTGTCTTCGTGATGATTGCCAGGTCGTCAGCGAAGGCCTGTAGAGTAATTTCCTGAGGCAGGTATAGTCGAAGGAGGGACTCATACTGTACGTTCCACAGCATAGGACCTAGAATGAAGCCATGTGGGACTCCTTGCATGAGACTTCTACAGATAATGCCATCCGGGGACCTATAACAAACGCTTCTCCCTCGAAGGTAAGAATACATGAGCACTTTCAAGTGGTTAGGTAAACCTGCTGATTCTAGTGCTGTCGCGATTCGTCCCCAGGAGACAGTGTTGAAGGCGTTGGCAATATCCACCGTTAACACGGAAACGAAGCCTCTTGTCCTGCGTGTTCCTCCCAACTCGGCTAGACCCATGCGGACAATTCTTTGGATTACGTCAATAGTAGAGTGGCCTTTTCTGAAGCCATATTGATTTGCACTGGAGAAACTCTCGACGAATGGCTCGCATCTTGCGAGAACAATTCTCTCGAGGAGCTTCCCCAGTCCATTCAACAGGCAAATCGGTCTAAAGTCCTTGGGCTCTGAGGCTCCAGCTCGTTTCGGCAAGAGCACGACGGTCGCAGGTTTCCAGCAGTCGTCAAACCTGCGAGGTTGTAGATGTGCACCAGCCTGGTGAACTATGTTCACAGGACGAAGAACCAGCAGAACTGCAGTGATGATTGCACTAGGCGAGGTGCGGTTGTGACGTCGTGAGCACCGCCTCATCCGTTCGATGCGTGCAGAGGACGTAGTAGGCCGGAGTAGCTGCGGCGATAGTTGCGCCGGAAATGCTGTGGCTGAGTAAAATCCTGGAATAGTAACGCTGCGGTGAGGATGTGGTGAGCGGTTGCGAGGTGGTACGAGAGAGAATTGAAAAGAAAGACACAGCGAGCCTTTGTTAGACCGGTCGACTTCATATCACGCCGTATCTTATCACGTAAAAAATTCAAATGGATCACTTGTTAGAATTTCGAGCTGTAAACTTCTCCAATTTTGAGTCTGACGATGGTAGGCGGTTAGTGATAGGCCAGTAGAGCGACGAGACTGCTGCAACAGCATAAAGACCAACCCTCAAATGCAGCATGTGACTGGGTGACGTGGTGATGTCGATCATTGCGTGCAGCGTGCGGCAGAGCGTTGGGATCGAAGTAACTGCGGAATAGCCATAAGACCATAAGGTGATGATGAAATAGGAGTGGAGCGGAGCTGCTGCCGTCATTGGGCGCATCGAGGGTGGTGGACAGCGGTGTCGTGAGCTGGATCGCCGGCGGTCGGCGAGGTCGGACAGGACAGACGTAGGCTTGTAGCACAGCGAAGTTGCTTGGTCGACTCTATCTTCATCTCGCCAGAATCACGTCGGGATAATCATGTCCGAAAACATCACGTCGTATCAAGGTTATTAAATCCTAGGTGATCGCACTTGACTTTGACGAAGTGCGGCGTAAGGGGAAAACATGGCGTCATTTGTTGACAAGTGTGCTAGATGCACTAGTCGTTTTGCGTCCGGTTGGAGTGATTGACATTTGATTATTATTAGTAGCCAACAAATGACGTAGAGACATAGAAGTGAGAGCACCTCTTAATAAAACAACCTTTACGTCGTATCATGTTTGATCACGTCGGGGTCATCAATAACGAGTATTAAAGAAGGTAGAGTATTAGTTTAAAAGGAAATTTATTAATAAATCAGGACCAAGCGCTCGTTGTCACTAACATATAATGATATGACGAGATCACCGTGATAATGAAATGAGAAATTAATTGTAGCTAATATGAGTTGGATGTTTCAACTGAAATTACATTCCGAATCTATCAAAAATGTCAACTCCTGGCAGGCTAATGTTTTATACTAGTCCACCAAGAGCTAATAATAATAATTGTTCTTAGCAACGCTAAAAATACATGTCAGGTAAACGACGTTAATAAAACGTCGCTACAAATATAATCCACCATTTGATATTTCTAAATTTTGATTGTCTTTATTATTTGTAATTAATGAAAAACATATATTAACTGAAAAGCACATTTAATTTTGTATGATTTTAATTAAGAGATTAATTTGCTAGAATTTTGATTTAGGTAAGGGAAGGTAAAAAAACTTGTCTACTCTATCTTTATCAATTACTAGAAGCCCTGGCTATGCTTCGCTGTAGCTCAAGTACTGGCGTCTATTCCCTTCATCCCTCTACCAGTTTTGCAAACGGTAGACCCTACATGGCCCGATAGAATCTAAACCATCCTCGAATCCAACCGAATCTTCACTGAAAATTTGATTTAAATTGGTTCGTGCGTTCTGGAGTTATAG
>JAODVP010063044.1:1325-12814 GCA_025400035.1 Tetradonia laticeps
CACACTTTTATATACTGTTACTATATCACAATTACAATTACTGAACTTTAAAACTTGAAAATACGTTTATCTATGGAATGGTTAGTCATATTACAAAAATTGTAAGCAACTTAATTATAGCAAAACTTATTATCTATAATTATCTATGTCTCTATTTACGATAACATTGACAATCAAATTTTAGTTTTTTATCATTCGTGATTTTAAATATAATGTATCCAATGTGATGTAACTTAATTAACCAGGAATAATATAATGCAATAATTTATAGTTATCTTTAATTATTGTATTATATATCCGACCGGTTTTGTTTTTTATAAAAAGCCTTTGTCAGGGATGTTTACACGATGATATGAAAATGATAAATTTATAATTTTCTGATTATTGTATCAACTTATTGTCATTATGTAAACATCCCTGACGGAGGTTTTTATAATATAACAAGCCGGAACCTGTCAGATATATAATACAATAGTTTTAAAAGAATTGAAATAGATTAAACTTTTCATTTCTAGTAGTAATTAACTAATGGATCGTGAATTACGTTAAAAATATAATATATTTAATGACTTACATACCATTTAGCCACATGGACATAACTTTTGTAATCTTTAGTAGGAAATAAGTTGTTTAATTAAATTGTTATGTTTATAAATTTAATTCATTGCATACCCTGTACTCTATTTAAACAATATTCCACTTCCAAGCTGGAAGATCACATGATTGTCTGATTAAATCTGTTATCATAGCCAAATTTAAAAAAATATATTAGATCATTGGTACATCCTATATCAGACTTAGATAACTATAAATATAAGTAATGGAATGTTAGAATCAGTTGTAAACAGAAATGTCTCCGACTTTGCTGCATCTTCTTGCTCTGCTTTCAACGTTATCACCAGGAATTCAGGGTAAAGCCATAATCTCTTCTGCAACACCAAAAACTAATCCTGATGTAGGATTAAATATTGTAAGTTCCAACAAACCTTCCATATAAATTTCTAAGGTGGATCTTCCATCAAATAGTTACAACTAGCAGAAGCTCACGGGTATCCAATAGAATCACACAATGTAGAGACTGAAGATAGTTACATCCTTACGATGCACCGAATTCCCCATGGCAGAAACAATTCTGGATACACCAATAAACCAGCCGTATTCTTAATGCATGGACTGTTGTCTTGTTCAGCCGATTGGGTCAACATTGGTCCGGAAAAGTCCCTCGCTTACAAACTTGCTGATCTAGGCTATGATGTTTGGATGGGAAACGCACGTGGAAATGCTGAATCCCGGAAACATAAGACACTCGATCCTAATAAAGATGTTGCTACATACTGGGATTTCAGTTGGCACGAAATTGGCAAATATGACTTACCAGCTATGATAGACTATATTTTAAACCTAAATGGTGAAGAACAACTGCAGTATATTGGTTTCTCTCAGGGATGCACAAGCTTCTTGGTAATGGCATCCACACGTCCAAAATACAACTCGAAGATCAAATTAGCAACATTATTCGCTCCACCTGCAGAGGTGTCTCACGTTAAAAATCCAATTTTTAAAATAATGAGTCCTTTTGAAGCCCATATTTATTCCATAGCTTGCAAATTAGGGATTTACGAAATATTACCGAGGAGTGAGACCCTTCAAAAGATCAGTTTGTATTTCTGTGATGAAGGAAATTTTACTCAGGAAATATGCAAATCGGTATTTTATGCCATTTCAGGCTATGATCCAGATCAATCTGATGGCAATTTTATTCCTGTCATTACTACAAACACACCAGCAGGTGCTAATCTCAAACAAGTGATTCACTACTTTCAGTGTGTTAATCATGGATTCAGAGCGTTTGATTTCCATGATGTAGTTAAAAATACAAAGGAGTATGGCACAGCTACACCACCCAAATATGAGCTTCATCAGGTGATAGCCCCAGTGTCGATATTCTATGGAGATAATGATTTGCTTGTGTCGGATATCGTAAGTAGTACTTATTATTACTATCATATGTAGACTTGCCAAACGTCCCCTATTGTACCGGATGTCCCATATTTGAGTCTAAAAAACTCCGGCCCGTATTAACATCATACGGGACGCAAAAAATCCCGTATTTCAGGTTCTAAGTCTGGGGCGGGCCTGAAGATTGACCAACCGCGAACGTAGTGACGTAGCCTTATATATTCATATTTGTTTGTTCTTTTACGAGGTGGGAAATGCATGGGACTCAGTCTCACGGCATTCACGGACGCGGCTGGTGCATTATGCGCCGTTAGCGAACGTAAATTTTAGCAATTTTGTTTTCAAGTTATAGTGTTATTACAAAATTTCCTATTCGATACTCGGAATGCACTTATTCAACGCATTAGAAATACTACAGGCGATGAGAGCAACGGGCGCACATTTTTTTCAAAGTCGGAAATGTTTGGTTGCCAATAGTACTATTTTGAAAACCTATTACAAGAACGCTACTAATTAAAATGTAATCAATGAAAGTCCGGACTTTTTTCGCTCAAAACTGAACTTTATTTCTTCAAATTCAACAAACGAACTTTTAAGGATTTTGCGCAGATTAAAAATTCTAAAAAAAGAATGTGGATAAAATCCCGCAATTGACGTTCGAATATATGAAGAGATACTTTCAAACAGAGGAAAATCGGATAACAACATTTGAGTTTTCTTGCAAAGTACAATCCTGGAGTTCGATCCGATCCTCTCTACTCTTTCTACAGAAAGATTAAACCTTTCTTTAGACTATACAAATGATTATTATCGTTAAATAATTTCCGGGCCCAGATAAATCCGGAAGTCGGGGTGCCCACAATACGCCATCTATGCAAGCTACCTGGGTACAATACGCCAGTGCGCACTTGTATAAGGTGCGCGTCCCGTATTGTCCCGTATTGTCTCGGATATTGTCCCGTATTGCAAATTTGAAAATCTGGCAAGTCTAATCATATGTGTGTTTAGGTTATGTACTTGTTGCTCTAAACCATTTACACTGCCTCTGTCTAGGATGCTCGATTAACTGCGTCCCAATTACCAAATGTCGTCCATCTTCAAGAAGTGGCGGATAAACAGTGGACGCACCTAGATTTTGTTTGGGGAATCGATATTGTCAAATACGTATTCGATCCCGCTATTGAAGTTATTGCGAAGTACAATTAAGATGTCCAATTGTATATTAATAAAGATTATTAAAGTGACATATTAATCTACAACTCCAGCACTGTTTTGATATGCCATGTTTTGAGTAGAGCTCTTAATTCACTTTAGGTTCTCCAAGCTTACATACAAAAAGTACATTAGAATGTTGATCTGTAAAACCAGGGGTTCGAATCCCATCGACCGTGGGATTCTTGCGGTAATTCCTCAATTTCCCAGTAAGGAAGTAGATAATTTTAATGTAATGGTCTAAATTAGTAAGTGTTATCTAATTGTGAGAAGCCCGACAAATGCACCAACTTGTTGTAGTTTCAGATTACAACTGTTTATTGATAGTTGTACCATAAGAAAGGATCCTTTCTTATTTTTAAATATTTGGCAAAGAATCTTTGCGCAATAAAATCCGACCTACTTCTCCTTTCAACCCAATTTGTAATAAACGCGGCTTACAAATGCTGTAAGGGGCAAAATAAATTTTCACGGTTTCGGAAGGCATTGACCATTTCTATCTAAAACATGATCTATGATCTTTTTTTGTAGCCTAGGTGGTCTTGGTTAGCAACGCCAAACACCTGGTGCGCGAGATATAAATACATACGGGATCAAATCCGCTTCAGCCTATCTGGTGGCAATTACCGAGATCGCCAGGAGGGAAAGTACGGGCCTAGGTAATAGAATTGAACACTTCATGAGCGAGGGTAGTTTCAGTACACTGGCAAGTACAATGGAGTAAAACTTAAGGTGATCCCAGGTTTGCCAGACAGTCTCTGGCCTCCGGGAAGATAGAGGATCTTTCTTCATCTCACCTACTTTTAGTCTATAGCAACGATCCATTGAATAGAACAAGGCATGCACGCCAGTGTTATCAACAGTGTTATCATCATATTTTAAAAATGTTTTAATAGTTCAATTACGTACTACAGACTAGATAAGTATAAATAAATGCAATGAAGCTTTAAAATTGGCCAATCACGAAAATGTCTCCGACGTTGGTCCACCTTGCTGCGCTTCTAGCAACATTTGTAGTAGTAATTCAGGGTAAATTCCTGAATCCTACCACATTAACGCCAAGAACCCATCCAGATTCCGGATTAAATATCGTACGTTGCAAACGAATCGTTCATATAAACTTTAAATTTGACTATTAAATCCATTCAGATACAATTAGCTGAAGCTCACGGCTATCCAATAGAATCGCACAATGTAGAGACTACAGACGGTTACATCCTCACCATGCACCGCATCCCTCATGGTAAGAATAACTCCGCTGATGCCAACAAACCCGCTGTATTGTTGATGCATGGGCTGTTGTCTTGTTCTGCCGATTGGGTCAACGTTGGACCGGAAAAGTCCCTCGCTTATAAACTTGCTGATCTGGGTTTCGATGTTTGGATGGGAAACGCACGTGGCAACGCTGAATCCCGCAGACATAAAACGCTCAATGCTGATAAAGATAGATCAAAATTCTGGGCTTTCAGTTGGCATGAAATTGGTACCTACGACCTACCCGCTAAGATAGACTACATTTTGAACCAAAATGCCCAGGAACAACTACACTATGTTGGTTTCTCGCAAGGCACAACATCATTCATGGTAATGGCATCCACTCGTCCTGAATACAACTCCAAGATTAAATTAGCAACCTTTCTGGGACCAGCTGCAGAAATGACCCACATTAAAAATCAAGTATTACGAATTCTTAGTCCATTTCTATCTACTATGTCTTCCCTTGCAAACAAATTGCAACTGTATGAATTAATGCCAAGAAGTCATATGCTTCATAAGATCAGTTCGGCTTTTTGTGACGAAGGAAAAATCACTCAGACGTTATGCAAGGCTGTTTTTTTTGCTATCGTTGGGTACAATCCAGCTCAATTTGATGGGAACTTCATTCCTGTCATTACCTCAAATACCCCAGCGGGTGCTAGTTTCCAGCAGGTCATTCATTATGCGCAGATTATTACTCATGGTTTCCGAAAATTTGATTACCAAGATGCAGTAAAAAATACTCTAGCATATGGCTCAACAACACCTCCCAAGTATGACCTTCAGCTGGTTACAGCTCCCGTGTCGATGTTCTATGGAGATAATGATTTGCTCGTGTCGGATATTGTAAGTGGCACTTATTAGTGTCTAATTCTTTCTTTATGGCTTTATCGGGTTTTGTAATCATTTTGTTTTTATTACCTCCATATAGGATGCCAGATTAACTGCATCACAGTTACCTAATGTTGTCAATCTAAAAGAAGTGAAGGATAAAAAATGGACGCACCTGGACTTCATTTGGGCAATCGATGTTGTTAAATATGTGTTTGAACCTGCGCTTGAAGTTATTATGAAGTACAATTGATGTCTACGTATTTATTTTAAGTGTTAATAAAGTAATAATAATACAAATATGATTAGCGGGCCCGTTATCGTTGAAACTTTTAGAATGCACGTGTTGATTATCTTTATAAAAAGTAATCTGAACTCAAATACATAATGATAGATTTAGTTTAGAATATTTTCAAATAAAATTTAATAAAGCAGATACTTTCACTTTTTATTAATCGCGAATTAAGAAATATGTGATCACGACCAAAAATATTAATAAAAAATGCAATCACTCCGTAATTAAATATATTAGATAGATACTCATAAAGTATAATATTCAAATTATTGTGTTTCTCTGTTACTTCACTTAATTTCTTAGATTGCTACATTCTGTATCAAGGTGTATCTAATATTGTTTCTCTTCCTTGTTTTTTGTTAAAATAATATTTATGCAATTAATGCAATAAACAAAATAAGTTATAATAAATACAGGTGCAACATGTATTGAATTCAAAACAACATGACTACTATACTGATACAACTAATTTGTTTTCTTGCAATTTTTGTAGTTATAATCCGGGCTAAGTTTCAAACGTCTTCCAAAATATCAAGAGCATCTACCCATTCAGACATTGGATTAAACATCGTAAGTGTCCTAGAAGTTCTTTTTAAATGTCAGTCTATTTATATTTCTTTAAATTTTATTCCAGATCCAATTAGCAGAAACTCACGGGTATCCAATTGAGTGCCATGATGTTACAACTGAAGATGGCTACATTCTTACCATACACAGAATTCCCCATGGAAGAAACAACTCTCGAGAAACAAACAAACCACCCGTATTGATGATGCATGGAATGTTATCTAGCTCGGCGGATTGGATTAACAGTGGGCCTGAAAAGTCCCTCGCTTATAAACTTGCCGATCTTGGTTATGATGTTTGGATGGGGAACTCCCGAGGCAATGCTGAGTCTCGCAAACATAAGACTCTGAATCCCGACAAGGATATAGCAAAATTCTGGTCTTTCAGTTGGCATGAAATAGGTATCTATGACCTGCCAGCTATGATAGACTACCTTTTGAAATTAAATGGTCAACAGCAACTACAGTATGTTGGTTTCTCTCAAGGTTGCACATCCTTCCTAGTCATGACATCGTGTCGTCCTGAATATAACGCCATAATGAAATTAGCAACACTTTTGGCTCCACCAGCGGAAATGACTCACATTAAAAATCCCTTTGGTAGGATTATGAGTCCATTTGAAGCCCCAATTCATTACATGGCCAATAAATTGGGCATTTACGAATTATTGCCAAGAAGTAGTTTGCTCCTACAGATCAGTTTAGCATTGTGCGATGATGGAAATTATAATCAGCATATATGTAAGGCTCTATACTACGCCATATCAGGATATAATCCAGCTCAAACTGAGGAAAACTTTATCCAAGTGATTTTGACAAACGCACCAGCAGGAATTAGTATGAAACAACTGATCCACTTCTTCCAATGCATCAACCGTGGATTTAGAAGGTTTAATTTTCACAGCATAGTGAGAAATATGGAAGAATATGGCACGCCTATTCCACCTAAATATGACCTTGGCGAAGTTACAGCTCCCGTATCTATATTCTATGGAGATAACGATTTGCTTGTTTCTGATATCGTAAGTAGCATATTTTGTTTCTAATCACTTTACTAATCCATATTTCGTTTACCTAGGATGTGAGATTAACTGCATCACAGTTATCAAATGTCGTCAGTCTCAAGGCAGTGGAAGATAAACAATGGACACATCTCGACTTTCTTTGGGCACGCGATGTTGTGAAACATGTTTATAGCCCTGCGCTTGAAATTATAATGAAATACAATTAATAGTTTTATCGAACATATGAACATATTTTTCGTTTGTCTAGTCTTTATTTTTAGAAATGAAGACTTAGATTAGATTATAGAAAGGAATATGTTTTTATTAAATAACCTACATTTTTAATATACGTAACTTACAAAACTTCAATATACTATGCAAAGCTTCCAGACAAAAAATTACATTCCACCACAAAAGCCCCATGTTTTCAATTACTAAGACTAGCTTAGGCAATATTACTGCCACATTAATGTTTTTTATCTATATTATGATGGATAGACCATCGATCATATTTCAAAACACATTGTACTCACATCAGTACATTCGATCATCGATCATACTTTGATAAAAAATGATTATAAATACCACAGATTTTTTTATCGTTTCACATCTTACTTTTACAAGCACAATAATAACATGTCTTTAATTTTCATCGACACTATTGTGCTCCTAGCAATATTTGTTCTGCCCACTCATGGTAAATCATTGAACCTTCCAAAAAGTTCCAAGACTTATGAAGATGTTGGATTAAATATCGTAAGTTTGCCGCAAAGTTTTCACATCGAATGCAAATCTTTTTTTTTACAGTTAGAACTAGCAGCAGCTCATGGGTACCCAATAGAATCCCACAGCGTGGAGACTGAAGATGGATATATCCTCACAATGCATCGTATACCCCATGGCACGAATAATTCTGCAGAAACCAATAAACCAGCCTTCTTCTTGATGCATGGTGTGTTATCCTGTTCGATTGATTGGCTTAATGTCGGACGTGACAAGTCCCTCGCTTATAAACTTGCTGATTTGGGTCATGATGTTTGGATGGGAAACGCTCGTGGCAACGCTGAATCCCGCAGACATAAGACACTCAATCCTGACACAGATTTAGCTGAATTCTGGTCTTTCAGTTGGCATGAAATTGGTACCTACGACCTACCAGCTATGATAGACTATATTTTGAAACTAAATGGACAGGAGCAACTACAGTACGCAGCTTTCTCGCAAGGATCAACATCCTTCATGGCAATGGCATCTAATCGTCCTGAATATAACTCTAAGATTAAACTAGCAACACTTTTCGCACCCGCTGTTGAAATGTCCAATACTAAAAATTCACTTGTCAAAATGATGTGTCCCTACGAAGCCACACTTTACTCCCTTGCAAACCTTTTTAATATATATGAAATAATGCCAAGGAGTGGAATTTTGCACCAGATCAGTTTGGCTTTTTGCGATGAAGGCAAATTTACTCAAGAAATATGCAAGTCTATATTTTATGCCATTGCAGGATATAATCCAGCTCAATTTGATGGAAACTTGATCCCTGTGATAACCACAAACACCCCAGCAGGGTCAAATTTGAAACAGTTGATTCACTTCTTACAGGTTATTAATCATGGATTCAGAAAGTTTGATTTCCATGATGCATGGAAAAATTTGCAGGAGTATGGCACAGAGGTACCACCTAAATATGACCTTCATCTGGTTACAGCCCCGGTATCAATATTCTATGGAGATAACGACATGCTCGTGTCTGATGTTGTAAGTGGGTGTTATTGCGCCATTGATTATTTTCTATATTACTCTAATTTCTTTGTATTGTTGTCTGAATCTAGGATGCTAGATTAACTGCACAGCAGTTACCAAATGTCGTCAATCTCAAAGAGGTGGAAGATAAACAATGGACGCATCTGGATTTTGTTTGGGCTATTGATATCGTTGATTATGTATTTGATCCTGCTCTTGATGTTATACAAAAGTTCAAGTGAAACTGTATTTATAAAGAGTTATGTAATATCAAGTGTGTCATAAATTAAAATCAGAATCTAACTGAAAGACTATACCTCAAAATCCGGTTCTCTTACAAAATTGTGTTTTAAAGCCTCGGGTCAGAATGTGATACAATTCTAGATATTTCATCGAATATTTCAATGCCCCACGGTAGAACACAGGAGAAAGTTAAAGTTAACTTATACGCGCCTTCTGATTACAGAGCAACATACTTCCAATACATGCAAAATAGGTTTTTCTATAAAATGACCTTAGATCTCTAATTATCATCAGTTCCTACATGCTCAAGCCTCGAATAACTTCAGCACCGATCAATCATTGAAATTCAGTGAGTTGCGTGTTGGTACATAGTTAAGTGTATATAATTATATGTATGAAACATTAAATGAGAAATGTTGCAACAAAGTGCAAATGTAGCCCTGGTGTGTATATTCTGGTATATCCTGCTTATATATCCAAATGAGATTCAAACATTACATCCAAATGTTGGACTGGATGCCGTAAGTAACCCGATTCAAATTCAACAAATAAAAATTTAAAAATCATTTTAAAACGCAGTATCAAATCATGAAAAAATATGGCTATCCTTATGAAATTCATCAAATAACAACAGAAGATGGATACATCTTAGAAACCATCCGTGTTCTCCCACCGGAAAATTTTCTTTCTAACAACTCATTGAATTCGGTCAACATTTGCACAAACCATCATTCGAGTTCAAGAGAACCAATTCTGATAGTACATGGATTCATGTCAAGTGCGCATGCCTTCGTCTTAAATGATCCAGATAAAGCTCTTGCTTTTATACTTGTCAATAATGGTTATGATGTATGGATGGTAAACTTGCGTGGGACTAAACTGAGTCGACGCCATGTCAGTCTTCATCCTGATTTAAACGCCAAGGAATTCTGGGATTTTTCTCTACACGAATTGTCAGTTTATGATGTACCAGCTGCGATCAACTACATTCTAGATATCACCGGACATGCTCAACTTTCTTGCGTGGGACATTCTCAAGGTGGAACCAATCTGTTCATCTTCCTCTCAGAAAAACCTGAATACAATACGAAGATTAAAATTGCTTTTACATTGGGAGGTGTAGCATTTCTAAGATATACGATGAAGGATAATTTGTTGCGGTACATTGCTCTGTATGTAAAGGAATTGAAGGAGTTTTTGGATAGATTAGAGATTTATGAATTTATCCGACATTCTCCCATCATCTTGGATGTTGTGAAAGTTTTAACTGACAGACAATATGGGATCAGGAAGATATTTGAAATGTTATTATTATACATAAATATATTAACCACCTACAACTTGGATATGGTGAGTGGGTATATTATTCATGTGAAATTTTTCGCATTAACCGATTAATTTCTTAATTAATATGTGTAAGGATATACTGCCATCCTTATTTACTCTATTCCCAAATGGAGCGTCGTGGAATCAAGCATTGCATTATCTACAACTTACAAGGACTGGAGAGTTTCATGCCTTTGATTATTTCAATGCAACAAAAAACACACAAAAATACGGTGTCGCAGATGTACCTCACTACGATCTTGGGAAAATTTCAGCTAAATTTATCCTGTACTATAGTGATGCTGATTATTTCGTAGCAAGAAAAGTAATTTCATTCATACCTACTGATAGTGTCTCTTAATTTTATTATTGTTTGTTCGCAGGATACTTTTTTAATCGCAGAGTATATGAAGAATGCAATTCCCGTGAAAGTTGAAGTGAAAAAATTTGGTCATTTTGACTTTGTATTTGGAACACGAGTGCATTTTGTGTTTAATGACTTACTACACCGATTAAGCAGACCATAGTTAACTAGGTACTGGTAAAACCTGGTAAAACCGAACATTAAAACATTCATGCACACCATACCAGACCCTCCTGATTCGAATATAAACGGAAAACTAATTTTTGGATGCTCAATGCCAGACGATGTAATGTATAAGGATAGAAGCAATATAAGGAAAATCAGTTTCCATAACAATTCATTTCCAATCCAATACAGGGGCTATTAAAGATCGCATCAAATAATCAACTAGTAAAGGGTAAATGAATGACAAACGTACGCTCCTTATCGTCCCAATGCAGGATGAGGAATGAACTGTGCGAGAACAAAACTTTAAAGTCTCCCCTCTAGAAAGAGATCTCTAGCTCTCTAGATCTCTAGGAAATTTAGTTACCCCACCCTGTATAATAAATCATAGGGACATCTCGTTTTAAATAATAATTCTAATTTAGTAATAAGTATCACAGCAATTACAAACAAATTAAAATATTAGATTTTTGCATATAAACACATTAATAAATATTAAAAAGCAAGGTGAGCTGCAACTG
>JAODVP010063155.1:9099-33487 GCA_025400035.1 Tetradonia laticeps
CTCTAAACTCAAAATTTTAGATTTAACATGAAGCAAATGTACCACAAACAACTAGTTGGAAATCTCGTCACTCTACTAATGTACCAACTGGAGTGTGATCTAAGTAGATATGGACATGGTGCATAATTATTTAATGTAATGTTTGTATACAATAAATTTTCCCGTAAAAGTAGAAAAGTCAGTCTAATTCTTTGCTTCTTGTATCATTACTATTAATTCCATAAAATGTAACTTATTAAATGCGACGTTGATAACTAGACACAAAACTAATAATAATTATACAGTTTAAATGCTAATAAATAAGACAAACTTTGGTCAAAAAAGTAGGTGAGACGAAGATGATGTAGACTAGTCAATGACACTCTATAAAATGATATAAAAATTTGGTATACATATTAGATAAGTAAATTTAAACTTTAGCAGTTAAAGTCATCCGCAGCAGGTTCCTCCTCAGCCTCAAACTCTTCATCGGCAGTAGCTTCCTGATACTGCTGATATTCCGAAACTAAATCATTCATGTTGGACTCTGCTTCTGTGAATTCCATCTCGTCCATGCCTTCACCCGTGTACCAATGCAGGAACGCTTTACGTCTGAACATCGCAGCGAATTGCTCCGAAATACGTTTGAACAACTCTTGTATAGCGGTAGTGTTCCCAATGAACGTGGATGACATTTTGAGTCCCACTGGTGGAATATCACACACAGCAGTCTTAACATTGTTCGGGATCCACTCCACAAAATAGCTGCTGTTCTTATTCTGCACAGCGAGCATCTGCTCATCCACTTCTTTCATAGACATGCGTCCTCGGAACACAGCAGCGACGGTAAGATATCTCCCATGGCGTGGATCACACGCCGCCATCATATTCTTCGCATCAAACATTTGCTGTGTCAGCTCCGGAACAGTCAACGCGCGGTACTGCTGGCTGCCTCTAGAGGTAAGCGGGGCAAAACCCGGCATGAAGAAGTGCAATCGAGGGAACGGCACCATATTCACGGCGAGTTTACGCAAGTCCGCGTTGAGTTGGCCGGGAAAACGTAGGCAGGTCGTGACGCCGGACATAGTCAGCGATACGAGATGATTAAGGTCGCCGTAGCTCGGGTTAGGGACCTTCAATGTACGGAAACAGATATCGTACAGCGCCTCGTTATCAATACAGTATGTCTCGTCGGTATTCTCCACGAGCTGGTGCACGGACAACGTAGCATTGTACGGCTCGACGACAGTGTCGGACACTTTCGGACTGGGCATCACCGAATAGGTGTTCATAATACGATCCGGGTATTCCTCCCGAATCTTCGAGATCAAAAGAGTGCCCATGCCGGAGCCAGTACCGCCACCTAGCGAGTGAGTTAGTTGGAAACCTTGTAGACAATCGCAGTTCTCGGCTTCTTTACGCACGACGTCGAGTACAGCGTCGACTAATTCGGCGCCCTCGGTGTAGTGGCCTTTAGCCCAGTTGTTACCAGCGCCTGATTGGCCGAAGACGAAGTTATCGGGGCGGAACAACCGGCCGTAAGTGCCCGAACGCACGGCGTCCATTGTACCTGGTTCCAGATCCAACAAAATGGCGCGGGGGACATATTTGCCACCGCTGTGCTGCGACGCAACTGGAAATATAATTTATATTACACATTATACAAGAATTAATATTCCGTTGACTTTTGAGGCAGGAAGTCACGTCTTATCAGAGGATTTTAAGTCGTTTAAGCTGTGACTCATTAACTGGTGAGTCAATGAATGTGTTAACCGCGTTATGTACTTTTCGTACAGTGTAACATAACCGCGATAGGAATTAGAATTGGAATTCTAGCGGTATAGGCGATAAATTCGCCACAGCGACATAAACTAAATTCATGAGCATGGAGTGTTACTCTACATGCACCGAACTAAATCGATGAAATGCACGTAATTAACGTGTGTGGACAGCTAGAACTTGGAATAATTGTTACCTGTTGCTTCATTATAGTAGACATTGATGCGCTCCAATTGCAAGTCACTTTGGCCCATGTACATCCCACTTGGGTCAATACCATGCTCCTCGGAGATGACTTCCCAAAACTATCGAAACACCAATGTCAATTAATATTATTTAAGAAACTAACAAACAAACAAGAAGTGAACTTCATTGTTTAAAAATTCAATTGTTGAGGAATATCATAATTAAAAGTCTTAACACTACATTAATTTATAATGCAGTGACTTAATTGATACTAATCTGACTAATTAACGTGACTCATGCGTGCATCACATTACCTATCAATTTCATAAATAACCCATAAAGCTGTGGGTTATGTTGTGTGTCGGTAAAGTAAACCCATTCCCTAAATTACACCGTTGATTGACTTAAGAACGCATCCATCCAAAAAACACAAACCACGTATGCGATGCGGTATGTGATGTCTCGTATATTTATTTATATCCCAAGAGCACCGACACGAAATTATCTTCGGCGCGCATAGTTTGCGCTCGTCCAGCATCTTTCCGAGCGTTGAGTATTCTTGCGCGGCTATATTCGGCGTGAAAAATAAGCAAGAGGCTTCCAGCCAGCGGCGGCACGCTTAAAATATTTAGAATTACCCCTAAGTGCGTGTTTTTAAAATAGCAGATGGGCTTCCGCTGCTACTGCTGGAAAATTTCAACTAATTCACTAAGCTCGCAAGATTTTCGTTAATTTCTACCAATTCTTCCTAAATAAAAGCCAAATAAAGATTACAAAAACGAAAATCTTATTATAACATTCTATTTATAGAATAATTTGAGAAGATTTGTAAGTACAACGGATGGTATTATGCTCCAGTAGCTACAAACTCAACGACCTCAACCGCAAAGCACTCGAGATAAATCCCACGATGAATGGTTTGTTTATCTTATTGTTAAGTTCAACTAAAGCATTAATATGTTCTGGTTTGTGTCTAGCAGGGACCACGAGTGATAATTTTTTGTGTGACTAACATCAAGTTATTTTTAGAAACTTAACTTAACACACTTAAACTAAACTCAAGACTTTATAAATCCAATCAATTTTAGAAATAAAAATATAAGAAGTTATTACCTTAGCACCAACTTGATTCCCACATTGTCCAGCCTGAAGATGCACAATTTCCCTCATGTTGGATGTCGGCGGCGGCAGTGATTGCTGGTGAGCCGGGAGCGACGCGAAGAAGCAAACTGACTGCGCGTAACAACCGCAAGTAGCTCGCCCCCCAAGTCCCCACCATCGTGGGTCCCCATATCATGTTACTTAATGTACTCCAATAAAGTCTCGCGCATCTCCAGCTCTTCGCCGCGCTCCCAACGCCGTTCCCGACACACGTGCTGGTTTTTGTACGTTTTTGTCACTAATTCGGATAAATATACACCAGCTCCGCCGTTTCCTTATCACGAGCACTTCATCAACTCGACGACGTCGATGTTATTCACCTCTGTTTTAATTAACGACGAGTTTAAATTTACCAATTGGGCATATTTCATATTTCGCTGTTCTCGGCATGGCTTTTAATCATACTTGCGCGGCGTAGAATTGAACTATTGTTAACTGTGCTCATTAAGATTTTAATGTTTCCGTGTTGCACACTCGACACTTCCATAATCACGTTTGGAGTCTATTTTAGGAGGAAATAAAGATTAGAAGTACATAACATTCTGTTAAATTTCATATTTTGAGGTTATTATTAAGAAATATGAAGAAATTTTGAGGAATACGTACCTGTAGTATATTTATATCCAATTTAATGAACGATTGTGGCTTACACAGCTTATTACAATGTGAGATTACTTGTAACTACATTATTCACGCATTATTCATGGATTGTGTAGTATCAGTCCAGTTACACACGAATTAATCACTACTAACTCTTGTACATATGTAGTATTATTATAGATGCTGTAGATTTTTGTAGGTTAGTTTCTCAACTAGTAAAACTCCAAATGCAAGTACATACCCAACACTTAACATAATAAAAGCTTCTTTTAACTTATGAACACTCAATTGAACCCCTGATCGTCCAGTAAATCGTTCTCTAAACCTGTCAACCGAGATCCTTCGTATTTTCTCCTCATGAATCCACTCCCGAACAAGTCCATGCTCCATCAATTGATTTATCCTCTTATTAAACACCTCTATATACGGAGAATTCTTCGCCAACGCAATCACATTATAAGTACTGTGCAGTTTCTCATTAAACAGCATATGGTACTCTCCACTAGTGAAATTATCATAACTGGGAATTACAAGACTGTCATCGAGAACTACAACCTCTTGACATATCGCTTTACTCGACTGACTCAACTTATCACTCAAACTAGAGAATGTAGAGAATAACCTTGACGCGACCTCCCTGACAACATCAACTTCTGATTCCTTCATAAGTTCAGCCACGAATGACTCCAACGAATAACAATTCAACTTAGCCTCTGCCAATTCTTGAATAGTTCTAATTGCTTTCGACCGACGAGGCACCATTACACTGGAAGACAGCCCAGCGGAATATGTAGCTGTCAAAAGCATAGAGGTTATGATACACAGCAACATTAAAAGTTTTACAACGTAGAATTTCGAAGGATATGCTATTGGGACCATTGATAAATAACCCAAAACTATTATTAAAAAGTTGTACTTGCGGAATTTTGTTAATCTTACTTCATGGAACTGGTGGAACTCGTGGAACTCGTAGTAAACTTGGTAAAACTTATAGATTAGTTGCAAGCTCACAGAGTAGGCAACCACTGATGCGCACAATAAGATCCAAACTTTCCAGTGCAAGGTGTGGAATATTGTTGATTGTACAATAGGTGTTGGTAGCAGGAATGTCATGTACACTCCTGCATATTGCACTGAGGTATCGGCTTTCTCACTTAAAATATGCGACATCCAGTGACCATTTACGGAAACATCTGCGTTATTGTTAACCAACTCTTGGACCTCACCAGACCAGGAGGTTGCGTTGTAATAGAAAAAGTCGATTGTCATTCCTCTTGTTATAGATTGTAATATCTTAAATTCAAAACCATCAAATTCTCCAGTTTCATTTTGGTATATATAAGGTGGATAATCAAACCATAAGACTTTTAATGGTTTTCTGTCTATATCTAATAATAAATTATTTCCTCTTGAAAGTGTAGATATATTTGTTTGTACCTTATCAATAGTATTAGTATCATATATTTTGATTAAGGTTATGAATCTGATAAAACATTTTTCGTCCAATTCACTTGTATTTACATCGGTATAAAGTACTACCACCAAATTTGTGTGTGGTTTCAACAGATAGATATGTAGACTTATAATATCCAAAGTATTTTGTGTATTTACAAGAAGTATATACCACTTTGGCACACATTTTAGTTTATCTTGAAGTGTAAATTCCGCAAATTCTATAAATGACGTGGAATTAAAGATGCATATTGAGTTGCATAACTTGACTTGTATAATTTCGTTGTAAAAGAAATAATTGGAATCGTCATTAATTAGGATAACGCATTGCTCATTATTTATTAATGATGATATATTATCATAAATTATTACGGATTGCACAAAAGAATTCAATGTTATAAATTGTATGATAGCAAATTGGATTACATGTAGTGTACTCATTTCCAGTTTTATAAATGATTAATATTATAAGAATTACGCATTATATTTATACCACGGTATCTATAATTACAATCAACGAAGCATACATTAATTAATTAAATAAACACGACTATTTGTATTTGCTCTCTTTTTATATTTTCGTTTTTTGACCTAGACTACTGATAATACAAACGAAATGCCGTTTGTATTATCAGTACTCAGAGAAGTTTTGTTTACTGGTTTTCAGTATTAGCTAATTACTCATTCATATCCAATCTATAATCGTTTTTAAATAACTCTTGCAGTCTCTATGGAATAAATAAATATGATTGGAACCAAATATTGAGCAGTTCTGTTAATATTTCTTAATATTAGCTATAACTAGACATATTCCTTAATGCGAATGTTATTTATTTAGAAAAAATCTTCAAATAAAATCTTAAATAAATAAAACAGGTATGCAACTTTAACTGTGCCGATGTTTTAGTTCTTATAATTCAAAAAAGATGGCAACAGCAATCATTTTACTAAATTAATTTATTATTAGTTTCAGCTGAAAAAAAATTAAAATGAATTAGACTATTAATTTAGCTCGAAAATATTAAATTATAATCAACTATTAATAAAGTAATTAACTCCGTTATCGTAATTTTATTTGCCACTAAAAACTCGTGGTTGTCCTCGCTGTCATTTAATCCACGTCACTTATCTGTCAAAACTTTTATACATGTTGTTCTTTCTTGATCATTTGTACGATTTGTACCATATTTTCATAGAATTTATATGAAATTGTATTAAACCTTATCACATTTACACATCAAACAATCACAATGGTATTATTAGAAAACGACGCAGTAAGTACACTTCTCTAACTTCTATACAAACCAAGAAAACAATGTTCTAACCTTAACGTCTGCAATGTGCAGTTTCTCTCAGAATTAACAAAAATGTTTCAAAAGTCCCGAACGAGTGGTTCAGTCAGTATGACATTCAAAAGATGTAAGTATAAACAAATGAACAGCTAAACTAGAGCAGAAACTGACACTGGGTGTGGTTTGCAGATGATGGAAATGATAAACCAACACCTAGAACAGGCAAACCACCTTTGCCAGAACCCACCGAATATATGTGTATTATCAGAGCAAAATCCCGAACAAAGAAGATATCAACTATTGTGCATCAAAGAGAAATCAACAGATTCCAGGTAGCTTATAGCAGCTTATTAAAGGGCAACCTTGACGGACTGAAGAAATTAAAGAAGCCTAAGACGAAAACAAAGGCAGAATAGGGGAATAAAATTGTGTTCAAGAAATGATGGAGAATGCGCTGCTATATGGAATGATAAATAAGAAATAAGAGATACGGAATTCTTTTTTATTTGTATAAGGTGGACAACATGATCAGAGATTTGTTATATTATAGGAAATGAAGTTTTATTTATAAGGTTTAATACATTGTGGATAAGAATATCTTATTGTTGGTTTATTCTTGAATATTTATTGGTTTTACACGCTGTAATGGTTTTTCAACAATGAAATTTTGAGGTGCAGTTTTAGTCGATTTAGTTTCCAATAATAACGAAAGATGGCGCTTGTATACGTGAATATACTAATTTAAGCATTTCTTAATTACAACGTTATTACCTGAAATTCAGATATTATTTTATACTTTTATAAATAATTTCTACAGTGTTAATTATATAAATTAGTAATATTAGCAATCTCCAAAATTTCTTTCCACGGTTTAGTTTGTAAACGAAAGGAAAGATGGCGCTACGTGTCTTGAATATCCTGAAAATTACTAATAAATTTGAATGTTATACTATAAAACTAGTTATTATAACAACACAGATTCTTACACACATTTTTACTTCGGTGTATTATGTAAGAATGAAGTGTACGAAGTTCAATCAAAGTATTGACTGACATGGTTGAATTTCAACGTGTGAAATGTTGAAATGCATCGCAATTTCCATTTAAACGACATGCGAGTTGACATAAGTGTGCCAAGTGGGGTTTAATCTGATTCCTCCTGCGAATACAAGTACATCGCATGCACCGCGTCAGCAGTGTCAGCAGCGCTTCTACTCAAAGAGTAGAAAACGTCCATCTTTTGTTCAGTGCTCCAAACAAATGCTTAATGATGACAGGTCAATCAAGCGCATGGACAATGGGTGTGATTACAATCAGCTTCCGTACAAACAGCACGATTAATGCTCGTGACGAGTGGACAGTCAACTTGTTTTGTATTTTTCTTCACAGTGAGGCGGTTTTATGCTGTGACATGAAGCACCTGCTTCATTACCACGGAAATTTACAGGATTTACAGGTCCAGACTATAATTCATTATGTTGTGCAGCATAACCTCAATAACTTACCCCAACTTTATAGGTTAACATTAGTGTGTGAGGTGTGAGTATCAATTGGAAAAGTGGAAACATTATTGATCCACGATACAGTGAAGAAGTTCTCGTTGCTAGGCGTCAATTTTAATTGTTTATTCCGCACGTCGAAGTGCGGAGGGCTAGTATGTAGGTGTGGAAATACTAATCCCAGTATAGAGTGTGACGGCTGTGATGGCGGATTCAGGCCGGCGGACTATCAGCAAAAACCGGCGCGATCGCCGGCTCAGCCGGCACCGGCGCGAACAAACGGATGCGGACACTCCGGCCGAAAATTTTCAATTGTGCTGCGATGGGGACAATGGCGCGCACGGTAATACTAGCGGCGCGGAAGTCCAAACGCCGACCGGAAGTGCCGTGCCACTGCGATACGCCGAAGACGCGCGGATGATATTTCTGTGTAATTATGTGACAAAAGGATTGAAAATCAAGCACGACAAGTGGATACGTATGCTACAGACTGAGGAGTACAATGTATATTTCAGAAAATGATTTCTTCTCTGTATTGTAAATTAAGTCTTTATAAATTTGTCATTCCTTAATTGCAGAGAGTCGTCTGTGACTTCCTAGAAAACCCCCAGTATCCCGCCTTATATATAACAATTAATCCTAATGGCACCTTAATTGTGGACACGGTTTTATCCCGCGTGCTCTTAGCGCGCAGCACAAAAAACTGTTACTTTGTTAAACACTCACAAAACGCAGTCGACAAAGTAAATCCTGCTGCGAGTCTAATTTTCGGCGACCTTTCCAACGACCTCACCAACACTCTCGTGGCCTTGAATGAAGAGGTAGTGTTCCCTTTGATCAAAACACAGATTGAAGCGAAGCAATGGCCGCCGATTACACAGGAAAACGTCGACAAGCAATTGAACGACTTTAATTCCGCACTGTATCAAGTAAACACACAAAATTCCATCACAAATACACACTTACAATAACTTGCGTTTGGTAATTAGATGAAAGGATCCTTGGAAGGCATAACTCTACTTCCGCTACCCCACGAAGTCAACTGCATCAAAGCCTCCTCACAGCGCCTACAACGCGACGAAGTCTTAGAGAACGACGTGGCTTTGATCGATGCGTACATTATGAAATGGTGTACAATCATAACCAGCCTACTCAAAGGCTCCCCACAATCGCTGTTCGAGAATAATCAATACCCGACACCGCTGCAGGAGTTGAGGTTTTGGACGGGGCGCGTCAGCAACTTGTGCAATATCTACAAACAGCTGAAAATGCGAGACGTCAAGGACCTACTCACCTACGCAGAGTTATGGCAGTCGACGTACCTTCAGGACTTCCAAAATACATTCCAGCTTTTGGTGCAGGCAATCAGCGAAGCGAAAGAAATCTCTGTATGGCTCTCGGGACTCAAAGAACACTTCAATAAACTCGAGGAGTTAAACGTCAACGAATTAGTTAATCACGTGGGACCTTTATTGCACTGTATTGGTCTATTATGGAGGGAGTGTAGTTCCTATAGGAAGAATGAAAGGATCGGAGGGTTATTCCAGGAAGTGGCGAATTCCCTGATTAATGCCTGCGGTAGGAGCTTAAATGCCAGTACATTATTTATAGGAGACGCGGAAGAAACCATTTTGAAGATTAATCAATCCCAGGATGTGATTGAGTTGTTCCTGAAGGTTTATGACTTTGTTAAGTCTAATATTCCACATTCTTGGACATATTCAACCTCAGTAATGTTTGCAAGACTTTATAAATTCCAAGCACGCTTATGTATAATTAAGGACTTGGTACAAACTTCTTTAACCTTTAATAAACTAGAGAAGATAGAGTTATCCGGCTTGGAGGGTGGTAAACTAACCAAAAAAGTCTCCCAAATACATGAAGAGTTCTTAAATAGATATATACACTTCCAGAATGTGAAGTACAATGTTCTAGACTTGAATGATACAAGTATAATCGCAGATGTGACTGTTTTCAACCTCATTTGTAATGATTACGACCATAGACTATCCGCCATCTTTGTTAGAGGCTTTTCAGCTTGTAATAATCTAGAATCCTGCTGTAAATTCATACAAATACTAGGCATATTCGCGGAACGTACACAACTTAATCCTCATTACCTAAAAATGACAGAGATGTTGAAACAAGAGCTAAAATCGGTTAAGAATATACGTGAGACAATTCTATCTCAAAAGATATTGTTAAGACAACTACGTTTACGTATAGAAAACCAGCTTAAATACTACAAAGAAGTGCTTAATGATGCCAATGAAGATTTAATCCTACAAGGCGAGGATCTCCTCCAGACTTTAATTGCAGACGAAGCAGAATTGGTTAACAAGTGGTTGCTGACTGCTGCTACAGCCGCGGGGCATATCAGCAAGCCGATAGTTGCAAAGCAGGACAATCAATGGGTGGTTAACATCCACGAGGAGCTCCTCACTCTACTGAAGGAGTTGAGGCACATGCAAGAGCTTCCAGATGCTTTGCAAGTGATTTATGACCGGTATGATGAATTGACGCTTACTTTGCAAGTGGTCTCCGAGGCCGTCCGCTGGTACAATCACATCCGCGGCGTTATCAACACGCAGGAAGAGGCGATCCTCCACGCGGAGCTGAGCATGATTGAAGAGGAGTTTGTCAAAGCAAACACGTTGCTAACCTGGGAGCAGAACAGTAGGGACTTGCATTTACCCGCAAATATTTTATAATTAATTACCTGTTACAGCCTTAGTCCACGTGCAGCACATGCACTCGCGCGTGAAACATCTTTACGATCGCAAAGCGTGTGTGGATAAATACGTGAAAAGTTTCGAGCAGTCCCTGGAGAGCGCGACGTACAACAGTTTGTTTGGCCGCAGCAAGCCGAAAAGTTGCGAGGTAATTTCCCTCTTTGGGCGCGACGATGAGCTCCACAAAAGATACAGAGCGATCGAGTCCCTCGGCAGAGAGCTCGACGTGCTGGTGAAAACGAATTTTGTTCTGCTGCACAATGTCGCGCTGCCGGCGTCTCACGAGGTGAGTTGGTTTGATCTTTTTCTAGGCTTCTCGGGAAAGAAATGATGAAATGATTTTCGAAAGAACTTTGCTATTCATCCTTGCCCGGTGTAAAAAACACTATTAATTATAATGACAGATGCGCTTTCGCAGAATGCGGGGGTAATTATTCATCTCGCCGAAAATCAGGACCAACTCGTGCGGACGCAAAAGTTTCACTTAATTATGATGATGGGAATTGTTTTCGAAGTTATTTGTTTTCAAGCATGTTATAAATACCTACATATTTTTTTATTGTTATGCATTGAGATGGGAAGAGACTTAATGCAAGAATGTATTAATTTTTTTATTCTACTTATTCTATTCAAATTTGTAGAAATCGCGTCTAGAAACCAGGCAGAAATCCGAGAGTTCAGCGGGGAAATACGAAAGTTATCACGCATATCAAAGTTTTTACGATCGCGTCTACGCCGAGCGTGCCATGCCCGATGAGAAATGGCAGCAGTACCTGTGGAAGTTCCACGATCGACTAACGACCATTTTCCTGGACGCCACGCGCGTGAATTTGAGCTTCTTCATCTACGAAATGGACGGGAACGCAGATGCTAATCCACTCTTCAGTATGACAATCGAGTGGCAGGGACAGATTATCACTATTCCTGCGGTACACGATGATACTGATAATTTCCTAGGGTGTATTGAAAGAATCCTTGAAGAAATTTACATAATGCCGGATAAGTTATCCCATGGTTTATCAGAGAAAGTAAGAGCTGATGAAGAAATAAGCAAAATGAGTAATACAATTCGAACGTATTGTAGTACCATGCAAAGGGATATCCTGGAATATCTAAATCAATTTGACGAATATAAATGTCTTTGGCTATCTGATAAAGATGAATATCTCAAGTATTTTCTAAGATATGCACGGGTTATTACAATAGAAGACTGGCCTCTCTTACCCTGCGATGAAAAACCCACGACACCTAATCTAGACCAGTTCAAGGATCAAATTTCCTATTTCGAAGAGCTATATACAAAAGTGGAGGGGATCAAGGACACTTGTGTGTTGAGATGGATGCGTCTGGATGTGAGGGCGCTGAAGCATGCGCTCATGAACTCGATAAACAAATGGGGCAATGTCTTCAAGCAGCATCTGCACGACTGCGTGCTCAGCGGCATCGGCGAGCTGGAAGAATTCGTACAGGAAGCAAAAGCCCTGCTCGTGCAGGTGGTCGACCATGTGGACGCCGACGCGCTCATTCGCATCATGAGTTGCCTGTCGAAGATCAAAGAGCGCCAACTGATCACGGACAACATGTTCCATCCATTGCGGATGATCATCGACCTGCTGACTTACTACGATGTGGACTTCCCCGAAGCTGTTTGTGTCCGCCTGCAGGAGTTGCCGGCCATGTGGGCCGATTGCAAGAAAGCAGCCGCCGTGACGAAGCAGATCATGGCGCCGCTGCAGGCGAGTCAAGTGAATGCCATTCGCAGGAGTCTGACTGCTTTGGATACACAGCAGGCGCTGTACCGAGAGCACTTTAAGGCTCTCAGAGTATTTGATTTCGATTGTGAGGATGTGTATGGCAAAATAGACCGGTGCCATGTGGAGCTGGGAGGGTTGGAGGGGGACGTACGTAAGCTACGGGAGCAGGGTAGTTTGTTCGAGTTGCAAATGCCGGAGTTTAAGCATGTGGCTGCCACGCGCAGGGAGCTGCGGCTTCTGAAAGAGCTGTGGGACTATGTTGTCATGTGCAAGTCCTGGATTGACGAGTGGAAGTTCACTCCGTGGAAGCGCATAGACGTGGAGGCGATGGATATGGACTGCAAGCGATTCGGGAAGGATCTGAGGGGAATGGACAAGGAACTGCGCTCCTGGGATGTTTACATTCAAATGGAGGCTAGTCTTAAGAATATGTTGACGTCTCTACGAGCTGTTACTGAATTGCAGAATCCATCGATTCGGGAACGGCATTGGAATCAACTAATGAAGACTATCAAGACTCCTGGTCTTAATCAATCTTTTTATACTGTAAGTAACTAATAATCATCACTCATTTTACATCCGTCATCCCTCATCGCTCATTTTCATTTAATATTTTGATTCAACTAATATCATCCCGAATGATTGAAAAAAGGTTAAGTTCGTAATGGACCCTGCAACGACCCTCAATGATTTACTCGCTTTACGGCTGCACGAATACGAAGACGAAGTGCGGAACATCGTCGACAAGTCGATTAAAGAAGTCACAATGGAAAAGACAATCAGAGACCTGGAAGAAACGTGGTCTCTGCAAAAGTTCGCGTTCGAGGTGCACGACCGAACGCAAATCAATATCCTGCTCGTGTCGGAGGAGCTAATTGAAATCCTCGAAGACCATCAAGTGCAACTGCAGAATATGCTCAGCTCCAAGTTCATCGAGTTCTTCTACGCCGAGATCACCGACTGGCAGAAGCGATTGTCGCACATCGATCAAGTGATCTCGGTGTTTGTGGACGTGCAGCGCAAATGGGGTTACTTGGAATCCATTTTCATCGGTTCGGAGGACATCCGTAGGCAATTGTCAGCCGACGCGCGGCGCTTCGACGACATAGATCGCGCGTTCCGCCGCATTCTGGAACGCATGCATAATCAGCCGAACGTATTGAGTGCGACGCGCGCGGGGGGCTTCTACGAACAGCTGGAGGGGTTGTACGCCGATCTGGTCCAGTGCGAGAAGGCGCTCAATGACTATTTGGAGACGAAGCGGCTGGCATTCCCGCGATTCTACTTCCTCTCGTCTGCGGACTTGCTCGACATTCTGAGTAACGGTAATCATCCGGATTTGATTCAGCGGCATTTAACCAAACTGTTTGACTCATTAGCGAAATTGAGTTTTGCTAATGGAAAATACGCGGTTGCGATGCATTCGAAGGAGGTTGAAGAGTCAGTGGAGTTTTACACTCCGTGTAGTTGCTCAGGACAAGTGGAGATTTGGTTAACTCTATTGATACACACAATGCGAGAGACTCTCCGACAGCTGGTGTCAACCGGAGTGACCACATATGAGGAACGACCACGTGAAGTGTGGATCTACGAGTATCCCGCCCAAATCGCCCTTGTGTGCATTCAGATTTGGTGGTCGACGGAGACAAACATAGCCTTCGCCAAACTCGAGGAGGGCTACGAGAGCGCATTGAAGGACTATAACAAGAAACAGATCAGCCAACTCAATACCCTCATTTCGCATCTGTTGGGCGAACTGGGACCCGGCGATCGACAGAAAATCATGACAATCTGCACGATTGACGTGCATTCGCGCGACGTGATCAATAAACTGATAGGGATGAGGGTCGAGAACGCGCAAGCTTTCCAATGGCAGAGTCAGCTGCGCCATCATTGGGACGTGCGTCGCGAAGACAGCTACGGGAATATCTGCGATGCAGAGATCCGCTATCAGTATGAATACTTAGGCAACACGCCGCGTCTGGTTATCACGCCGCTCACAGATCGCTGTTATATAACACTGACGCAAAGTCTGCATTTGGTGATGGGCGGAGCTCCGGCGGGACCAGCGGGCACTGGTAAAACAGAGACGACCAAAGACTTGGGCAAAGCGTTGGGTATCATGGTCTACGTGTTCAATTGCTCGGAGCAAATGGATTACAAATCGGTTGGCAATATCTACAAAGGATTAGTGCAGACAGGAACCTGGGGCTGCTTCGACGAGTTTAATCGCATATCAGTCGAGGTGCTGTCGGTCGTCGCCGTTCAAGTGAAGACGATCCAGGACGCAATCAAACATCACGACGTGCGCTTTCGCTTCCTGGAGGAAGAAATTAGCCTTGTCGATACTGTGAGTTTGCTCTATGTGCATGGAATACATCGAATACATCGCTAATGTGATTGTTTGTTGCAGGTCGGCATTTTCATCACCATGAATCCCGGATACGCCGGCAGGACGGAACTCCCCGAAAACTTAAAGGCCTTATTCCGGCCCTGCGCTATGGTAGTTCCCGACTTTGAGCTAATATGCGAAATTATGTTGGTTGCCGAAGGCTTTCAGGACGCGCGCGTGCTGGCGAGGAAGTTTATCACATTGTACACGCTCTGCCGGGAGCTGCTGAGCAAGCAGGACCACTACGATTGGGGACTACGAGCCATCAAGTCGGTGTTGGTGGTAGCAGGAGCGCTCAAGCGCGGTGACCGACAACGCCCTGAAGATCAAGTGCTAATGAGGGCGCTGCGAGACTTTAACATTCCGAAAATCATCACCGATGATGTTCCTATTTTCATGGGTCTCATCCGCGATTTATTTCCCGCTGTTGAGGTCCCACGAAAACGCGACATAGACTTCGAGAAACTAGTGAAAAAATCTAGTGTAGACTTGAGACTACAACCCGAAGACGGTTTTGTCTTGAAAGTAGTGCAATTAGAGGAATTATTCGAAGTTAGACATTCAGTATTTATAATCGGATTCGCTGGTACTGGCAAGTCCATGGTGTGGAAGACACTTTTCAAGACCTATGTTAACCAGAAACGGAGACCTGTGTATAACGATTTGAATCCTAAAGCTGTGACCAATGACGAACTTTTCGGTGTGATAAATCCAGCAACTCGTGAATGGCGCGACGGGTTGTTCTCGGCTATTATGAGAGAACAGGTTAACCTCCCAGGGAGTTCACCTAGGTGGATAGTTCTAGACGGGGATATAGATCCCATGTGGATAGAGTCCCTGAATACCCTCATGGACGACAACAAGGTGTTAACACTGGCGAGTAACGAGCGTATTTCGTTGACGCCTCAAATGCGGTTGATTTTCGAGATTGCAAACTTGCGGTCGGCAACACCGGCGACTGTATCACGGGCTGGTATTCTCTATATAAATCCCAAAGATCTCGGATGGAATCCCTACGCTACGTCGTGGCTGGACACCCGTACAAACCCCAATGAACGTGGGGTCTTATCCGCCCTGTTTGATAAATACGTCCCTGCGTGTCTTGACCTGAAATTCACAAAAATCACGCCACTTGTTGACATCACGCACTTATCGATGCTATGCCACTTATTAGATTGCTTCCTGACGCCGGACAACATCCCGCTTGAATGGTACGAAACCTACTTCGTCTTCTGCACAGTCTGGGCCTTCGGCTCCGCCCTCTTACAAGACCCAATCGACTACCGAGCTGAATTCAGCAAATGGTTTACTCAAGAATACAAAGCTGTACGATTTCCTACCGACGGCTCCGTCTTTGATTATTACATAGACAGTAATACTAAACTATTTGTACATTGGTCAAACCTCATAGAGAAATTCGAGTTGAATCCAGAATTGCCACTATCCGCGACAATAGTCGACACGGTGGAAACTCGTCGCATCCGCTTTTTCCTAGACCAACTCATGCGTAGGCGTATCCCCTGCATGTTAGTAGGTCCAGCCGGTTGTGGGAAGAGTGTATTGGTCAGCAAGCAGCTCGCGTCCCTTCCCGACCACTATCAGGTAACAAATGTGCCGTTCAACTTCTACACCACATCCGAGATGCTGCAGAAAATCCTCGAGAAGCCGCTGGAGAAGAAAGCCGGGCGAGTATACGGCCCGCCGGGCAACAAGCAAATGGTCTATTTTATCGACGACATGAATATGCCCGAAGTTGATAAATACTTCACCGTCCAGCCGCATACTCTGCTCCGGCAGCATGTGGACTATCAGCACTGGTACGATCGGCAGCGGCTGTCGCTGAAAGAAATCCAGAATGTGCAGTACGTGGCGTGCATGAACCCGACCGCGGGCTCATTCACGATCGATCCGCGCCTGCAGAGACACTTCTGCGTGTTTTCTCTAAGTATTCCGGCCGTGGACCGACTAACCTGCATCTACTCCACGATCCTCCAGCAACACTTGCTGCACTTCAACGGCGTTGTTAATAAATTATGTGGACATGTAGTAGAGGCCGCAATGACATTACATTTGAAAGTCTGTGCGAATTTCCTACCTACTGCAGTTCGCTTCCACTACAGTTTTAACATGCGGGACTTGTCCAATGTCTTCCAGGGTTTACTATTCACCACCTCCGATTCCATAACCTGTAATACCGACTTTATCCGGTTATGGATGCATGAATCCCTACGAGTGTACGGTGATAAGATGGTCAATTGCAAAGATCTGGAAACCTTTACAAAATCTTTAACTGAGATCGCTAAAAAAACCTTCGAGGAATTTGATGAAGGTCAAGTCCTACAAAAACCTCTAATCTTCTGCCATTTCGCCGAAGGTATCGGGGACCCTAAATACTTGCAAATATATAAATATGACCACCTACATAAATTACTATCAGAAGCTCAAACGAGTTACAACGATCTAGTCGCTGCTATGAATCTGGTTCTATTCGAGGACGCCATGAATCACATTTGTCGTATAAATCGAATCCTGGAAGCACCACGTGGTCACTTCTTACTCGTAGGGGTGGGTGGTACAGGAAAACAATCCCTCACCCGCCTTGCAGCTTTTATTGCTTCCTTGGACGTCACGCAGGTTCAACTTAAGAAAGGATATTCTATAAATGATTTGAGGGCAGACATAGCTGCCATGTATCTAAAAGCTGGGATGAAGAACGTCAGCACTGCTTTTTTAATGACAGACTCACAAGTGGCAGATGAGGAGTTTTTAGTTCTGGTTAATTATATGTTAGCTTCTGGGGAGATTCCAGACTTGTTGACTGAGGACGATATGGAGGAGATGTTAGCTCTATTGAAAAGCGAGGTGAAGGCCGCGGGTTTGACCGATACCAAAGAAAACTGCTGGAAGTTCTACGTGGACAAAGTACGCAGATTAATCAAGGTTGTGCTGTGTTTTTCTCCAGTTGGCTCGACCCTCCGAGTCCGCGCGCGGAAATTCCCCGCGATTATTAATTGCACGGCAATTAATTGGTTCCACGATTGGCCGAAAGAAGCCCTATTGAATGTATCGAAGAGATTTCTATCCGAAATTGATCGGGACATTCTCCCTTCGGAATATGTGGCATCCGCAGCTGATTTTATGTCATTCGTCCATGTTATAGTCAATAAAATCTCCCAAACTTATTTACAACGTGAAAAACGATATAATTATACAACACCCAAGACATTTTTAGAACAAATTGCATTATATGCTAAACTACTCTCTACCAAGACTCTAACTTTGAAAGAGAACATCCTAAGATTAGAGAATGGATTAATGAAGCTTAAGTCAACTTCGAGTGAAGTGGACGCTCTTCAGGAAGTCCTAGCAGTTCAGGAAGTGGAGCTAAGTGTGAAAAACAACGCAGCCGATAAGCTGATTAAAATTCTGAGTGAGGAAAACGAGAAGGTAGCTAAGGAACAAGCACTAGCGAGTGAAGAAGAAGGTAAAGTGAAGGTCATCGAGGAAGATGTAGCTATCAAGGCGAAGATGTGCGAGGAAGATTTACGAAAAGCAGAACCAGCGTTAGAAGCTGCTATGGAAGCACTAAATACACTCAATAAAAGCAATCTCACCGAGTTGAAGTCCTTCGGCAGTCCACCAGACGCGGTGGTGAACGTGTGCGCAGCGGTTTTGGTTTTATTCGCCAAACGAGGAAAGATTCCCAAAGACCGCAGCTGGAAGGCGTGTAAACTCCTCATGGGTAAGGTGGATCAGTTCCTCAATGATTTGCTCTGCTACGATAAGGAGAACATTCACGTGGATGTTGTACGAGCGGTGTTGCCATATATAAACGACCCTGAGTTTGAACCTCAGAAGATCTACACCAAGTCTATAGCTGCTGCGGGTTTATGTGCGTGGGTTATCAACATAATGCGCTATTACGATATTTATTTGGTTGTGGAGCCAAAACGCAAAGCTTTGCAAAAAGCTGCCAGTGAGCTTAAAAGCGCTAGACAAACACTACGTGATTTGAAGGAGAAACTGCAGCGTTTAGAAAAACAATTATCGGCTCTACGCGCCGAGTACGAGCTGGCAATTGATGCGAAACTGAAGTGTCAGGTGGAAGCCGACGCTACATCCACGATGATTAATCTCGCGCGGAGGTTAATTAATGGCCTCGCGTCGGAAAACCTCCGCTGGAGAGAGTCTGTCTTACGGTTTAAGGAATCCGTGTACAAACTACCCGGGGATGTGCTCTTGGTAACAGCTTTTGTGTCGTATGTCGGGTGTTTTACGCGGAAATACCGTGGGGAATTGGTTACCCAACATTGGATTCCATACCTTATCAGACTCTCGCCTGCTGTACCGATGACCGAAGGTCTTGACCCTTTGTCCCTACTAACTGACGACGCTGTAATTGCTAATTGGAATAATGAAGGTCTCCCTACCGATCGTATGTCCACGGAGAACGCCACGATTTTATCGAACACTACGAGATGGCCACTGATGATTGATCCTCAACTACAGGGTATCAAATGGATCAAAAACCGATACTCTAGTGACTTAGTCATAATCCGCCTTAATACCCGTAATTATCTAGATACAATTGAGAGGTGTCTATCATTAGGGAGTATTGTACTCCTTGAAAACATCAATGAGACTATAGACGGTGTCTTGGACCCTATCCTCAGCAGAGTTTTGATTAAAAAAGGCAAACTGATAAAAATCGGGGATAAGGAAGTGGACTACGATCCTAGATTCAAACTAATAATACAGACTAAACTTAGTAATCCACATTACAAGCCAGAAATACAAGCTCAGACTACATTGATCAATTTCACAGTGACCAGAAGTGGGCTTGTAGAACAACTATTAGCCGAGGTAGTGAAGTCTGAACGCCCCGAATTGGAGACATCAAAGGCACAGCTAACCAAACAACAAAACGCGTTCAAGATCACGTTGAAGACTTGTGAAGACAATCTGCTCGAGCGTCTGTCATCGGCAACAGGGAACCTTTTAGAGGATGTCACGCTGGTGACAAATCTAGAAACCACTAAGAGCACCGCGGCTGACATATCGCTGAAGGCCGCCGAGGCTAGAGTGACATCGGTGAAAATCGATGAGGCGAGGGAGCAGTATCGGCCTGCATCAGCGCGAGCCTCGTTGTTGTATTTCATCCTGAATGACTTAAATCGGATCAACCCTATCTACCAATTCTCGTTGAAAGCCTTTACGTGCGTGTTTAAGAAATCTTTGGGGGTTGCACCTCAATCATCTGAGGAGGATATACAGCAACGCGTTGAGAATTTACTGGATAGTATTACGTATTCTGTATGTATGTATACAACTCGAGGGCTGTTCGAGCGGGATAAATTAATATTCCTCGCGCAGATGACTCTACAAATACTTATACATAACAAGGAGATATCACCGATTGAACTTGACTTTCTACTTCGATTCCCGGTTACTACAAATTTGACGTCCCCGTATGACTTTTTATCAAATGTTTTATGGGGAGGTGTGAAGACTTTATCCACCATGGAAGCATTTAGGGGATTGGATAAAGACTTCGAACATTCTATGAAAAGATGGAAGAAATTCGTGGACAGTGAATGTCCCGAAAAGGACAAGTTACCAGGAGAATGGAAGAGTAAAACAGCTTTACAGCGTTTATGCATAATGCGGTGTCTACGCCCGGATAGGATGACCTACGCTGTGAAGGGTTTCATCGAAGAGAAACTAGGACTTAAATATATCCAAAGGCGTTGTATACCTTTCGAACAATCCTACTTAGAAACCAACAATTCTACTCCAATCTTATTCATTTTATCCCCCGGCGTGAACCCTCTTATGGATGTGACCTTACTGGGACATAAACTGGGTTACACCTTAGAAAAGGGTAATTTCCACGCGGTGGCCCTGGGTCAAGGTCAGGAAACTATCGCCGAGGCAGTTATTGATAACGCGACAATCAAAGGACATTGGGTAATGTTACAAAATATTCATCTCGTTGAACGTTGGTTACCTATATTGGAAAAGAAGATCGAACAGGAGTCACATGTGGATTATCGGTTGTATCTAAGTGCAGACCCATTGGGGAATGTTCTACCGCAGGGTATCCTAGAATCCGCGATTAAAATCACCAACGAGTCGCCTACAGGGATGCAGGCAAATCTGCACCGAGCGCTGGATAACTTCACGCAGGAGAGTCTAGAGATGTGTACCAAAGAGGTGGAGTTCCGAGCGATTCTCTTCTCGCTGTGTTACTTCCATGCGGTTGTGGCCGAGCGGAGGAAGTTCGGACCGCAGGGGTGGAACCGCGAGTATCCGTTCAACATCGGTGATCTGACAATAAGCGTCAATGTCCTCTACAATTATTTGGAGAACAACAGCCGAGTGCCGTGGGAGGACCTGAGGTATTTGTTCGGAGAGATAATGTACGGCGGGCATATCACGGACGATTGGGATCGTCGTCTGTGCAGGAATTACCTGTTGGAGTACATGCAGCCCTTACTCCTGGACGGGGAATTGTACTACGCGCCTGGTTTCCGTGCTCCTAGTAATACAGATTATGCCGGCTATCATCACTACATTGATGAGCAGTTACCGGCTGAGTCTCCGTATTTATACGGGTTGCATCCCAATGCAGAGATTGGGTTCCTCACTGGAATGTCTGAAGTGATGTTCAGGACTATATTCGAAATGCAGTCACAAAATTTAGCTATTGGTGAGGGTGTAGGGTTGTCTAGAGAAGACAAAATACGCGCTGCATTAGATGATATACTGGAGAAACTCCCAGAAGTGTTTAATATTCGAGAAATGTTAGGGAAGGTAGAGGATCGTACACCCTACGTTGTTGTCTGTCTACAGGAGTGTGAAAGGATGAATACCCTAGTTAGTGTTATCCGCAGTACATTAAAAGAGCTCGGTTCAGGTCTGAAAGGCGAGTTGACCATAACCCCAGACATGGAATCACTAGAAGCAGAGTTGTTCCTAGACAAAGTCCCTAGAGAATGGTCATCAGCAGCTTATCCAAGCCTCCTCCCACTTGGTCAATGGTGCGCGGATTTGAATACTCGCATCAAGGAATTAGAAAACTGGACGAGTGACTTCTCAGTACCAGCGTCAGTGTGGTTGGGTGGATTGTTTAATCCGCAGTCATTCCTCACCGCCATCATGCAACAAATGGCTCGGAGGAATGAGTGGCCATTGGACAAAATGTGTCTGCAGACGGAAGTTACCAAAAAACACCGAGATGACATCGTGGGAGCCCCCAAAGAAGGCGCGAATATCCACGGGTTGTATATCGAAGGTGCCAGATGGGATATACAGCATGGTGTGTTAGCCGACGCCATTTTGAAAGAGTTATTCCCGATGCTTCCGGTTGTTTACTTGCGGGCCATTACGCAAGATAAGCAAGATTTGCGGGGAACGTACGAATGCCCGGTGTATAAGACTCGGGAGAGGGGAGGGACGTACGTGTGGACTTTTCAGCTAAAGACGAAGGAGAAGCAAACGAAGTGGGTGTTGGCTGGTGTAGCGACGCTTTTACAAGTTTAATGCTATTTTTATTCTAAATGCTTCATTGTTGTGTTAAATGTTGTTTGTATTAACTGTGTATATCGAGTTGTTGTCCATAATAGAGTCCGGCCACTACAAGTCGCTCAAATGCGCTTTGATTGTGTTTTCTGCTTCGACGAGATGCTGAAATCCTCGCCGTCTCAACTCCCCGGCGAATGCCAAGAATGCCCTCACTCCATCGCGACCCTTCTCTGCGCTCGGGGAGCGGAGGCGGCGAGCACATAAAGAATAGAATCATTGGGGCGATGAAATAAGTTAGTGAGTCACCTGAGTGCTTTATCTGCAGCGCATGGATGGTCCAGCCGGTTCCGATACATTTCAGCGTCGCCGCCAAGAACGCGCCATCTTTCACGCTGTCGTTGCTCTCACAGGCACACACACACAGCGGCGCTAGGAGGTCCAGGGTCTGCATGCTGCTTTCGTCAAAGGACGATTCATAAATATCAGACTGGAACGGAATTTTTTTGTTTATAATTTCATTGACAGTAAATAAAACATCACAGCTACAAGCCATGAAAATGACATAAAACAAGGATGAACACTTTTAAAATCGGGATAACTCCCTCAATGTTTAAGATGTGACAATTTTTTTTTATATTGGGAGTGAATCCTATGTCATTTTGATTATACAGAACATTACGTTCGGATTTTTGTCCCTAAAATACTGATTATCCCTGAATATAGAATTTGTCATGTCCCTCTGCCCCTAGAGATTCCAAGGTGGATTATCTGATTAATTATTCACGTTTAGATGTGTACGTTGGGAATATGTGTATGTGGGGGAAGCGAGGGGTGGCTGTGATGTGAGTCACGCCGAGTCACCCCTAACTGCCCGCCGCCGTTGAGAGGGCGATGCGAATTGATACTGCTCATCAGCGCGGCGCGCGTGCTGTCTACGACGTGGGCGGCGGTGGAGGCGGTGGCTGGAGTGCGTGCATTTGCATAGGAAAACCATATTCAAACAAAACGCTTCGAAAACAAAATTATGCATGCACTATGAAAGGGTGTTTATTAGAATTTATACGCGTAACTAAAATTTCTTGTATTTTCAAGAGGGAAAACATGATTGCGAGGGTCTAGCTATCTAACTTTTGCGGTATGTACGTTTTTTCATTAAGTTGGTGTTGGGGACATACTCTAACGAGAAAAGAAAACCTTTATGCAAATTTAGGGAGATATTTTACTTCCGGATCTTTTCCATTTCCACTCATTTGGGTTCGTTTGGGTCGAAAGTGTGGTTAATTAAGCTTGAGCATATTGTCTACAAAGATTTTTACAGTCTTCCAAGTCTAATGTTCCAACTTGATATTTTTCGGGATATAAAATAGAAATAATAGCAAAAATTTAGCTGTACAAAGCAATAAATTGATTTGGAATGGAATCTGATCCTTTTACAAATTTAATTAACTACTTAAACCCCTTTACTGATATAATTAACTACGTAGCAACATATAGTCCCTAAATCACTTCCTGCAACTTTAATCCATTGTTGTTTGCGCGCTTGGGATCCTGAATTGAATTTTGTTTGCTCGAAGGATGGCATTGTGATGCAAAGCCGTAAAACGAATTGTTGCAACTGCAATTATGAGCGTAATTTATAATTTGTTTAGTTGTGCGCGCGAGCAAATGCAGTGGTGGCGGCCGCCGAATGTGGGGTTGGGCGTGCGGACGCATAATAGATATCGCTAGTCTTTAATTAAAACTTATGCGAGTACCGACAACGCGTACAACTGTATTTAACGAATGGGAGATTTAACGGCTTTAATACAGCGCGCGGCGATACATCAGTGTCAAATCTGTGCGTAACTCGACAACATTTGTTGATCAATCAGTGAGATATATTCACTATTCACTATGTAAATCGAGGCGAGTAATATAACTTTTATTTTTTACAAGCTTTTAGTGAGGTAAATCCAAAATATAATCTTCTGATATTAATATATCTAGTTGAAACTATTTTTACTGGGTAATAGTAACAATTATTAGTTTTCAGTAGTTA